>JAIFTH010000931.1:0-13229 GCA_019968535.1 Fragariocoptes setiger | reverse complement strand
TCGTGCTGACCTCACACGTTCTGAGTGGATGACCTTGATCAATGGTCATCTACGTTCTGTCATTGTCGACGGCAATCTCCCATACGTGCTCCTTAAAGCGGATGTTGTAGCAGTAAGATGCTTCTTTCACCGAGTCGATAGAACCTTGGTAGAGGCCCTGCGAAAAATTTTTGGCTGGACAAACTGCTCATCAATTCACATGATTCTCCTATTTGCTGGAGTGCTTTCGTGTGAATGGCTCGTCACGGAGTGGTTGAACAAGTCCAGACACATACGAATAGCTGGCGTGCAGATGGCATAATGATAGAGCCGAATCGTGGAAGGCTTTCTCGCAGGAGCTTTGTCAGCTCGATAAAATTTACAAGCAGATGGTTCAAAAGCCTGAACTGCTACACCGCAAACGTGACCCCGTTCTTATGGGCGACTTTTTCTACACAGAATATTTCAATCTGGATAGCAATTTCTGGTGCATTACAAGCGAGTTTTTTTCTGAACGCCTTCATGTGGGCACTGTTGTGCGCGTTAACTATCATGGAAATCCATCCTTACAGCGCGTAAAATTGAGACTTCCATACAAATTACCTTCAGCTTACCATTACGAGCTGTTGGCCCTCTATTGGTTGGTCCGAACTCCCGACCGACATGGCCCTAAACCGCGCCATTTGGCAATTGCAGAAAATACTAGTTTGGCCAGAGCTTTGGTGAATATGAAAGCGACGGATCCGCGCATCATCACGATCCAAGAATTGATCGTGCGTGACCAGTGGGCAGTCCATTTGTGCGACCGCGATCTAGTTCGTGTCTATATCAACCAACTTTCTCCCTCTATAAAACTCGATGGAGATTGGATGGTCTACCTCAGTGAACTCAGTTGTCCAGAGTTCGACGACATCATCTGGAACCATCACATTGATCAAACAATAAAACGCGCACTGCAGCTGAAATTCGTTCAACCAAAAGAGGGTGCACCCAGTACCGTGTTGTCTCTTATTCAATGTAGAAAAACATGGGAAAGGATAAACCCGGCCCTTGTGAGTCGAGCAGTCATGGAATACTTAACCGGACGCATAAAATACCAGAACCAGTATGCGCACCAAAAGGGTGACATGAGGTGTACTCCATGTGGGCAACCGGATACGTTACGTCATAGGTTTGTCGACTGCTCCCTCTTTGAGGGATCGCGCAAGAAATATCTAGGCCCTGAGCCCGTCGACATCAGAACTTACGACCGATTAACGCGCTCCACTCCTGGGCAGCGAAATTTTTTGTGGTTCTTGGCAATCTGCGGATCCAATTACAGCGATTCTAGTCGATCTAGTGCAGAAGTACAGTCGCTTGCAAGAAAGAGAAATCGCGCAGCCGTTAAGCAATTGAACAAACGCGTGAGATTGGAGCAGAATTGAAGATTCAGGTCCCTGTATCATTACAAGATAATTGTTTGGCCCACGGTGTGTCACACATAATGGTGCGCCTTAGTGTCGTCAATGACCCTTTAATTTCGGCTAGAATTAAACGTTCACTATTTTGGTTAAGCCTTTCGACTCTTGAGAGAAAATAAACTAATGTTTGATTCGAACTTTTTCATGACTTTTGGGTTCTAGTCACATCCGAACTAGAAGCGCTGGAGTTGCGTGGCAAGGCGATTCACATAAAACGCAGCTTACCACAGCGATTGATCGCGTAGCTCATCCTTTTTGCATCGTTCGAGTAGCTCACATTTGGCACAATTCTGGCCACCATGATTGCGAGGAGGTGACTGTGCCGGATTCAGAAATTCGATTGAGGCCATCGACGATATGATTGGTGATCGTCATTAAATTTTTGAAATAGCAGCAAAATAAATACAATGAATTTGTACGAGATGGAAGTTTATAAGTGTCATTTCTTTGTCTTTTCATGAATGGGGAAGAAGTGGGCAAAAGTGGGGTAGAAATGGGACTGAAATGGGGTTGATGGGGCTATAATGGGGTGGTGGGCTCATAGTGGGGGTGAGAATGAGGAAACCCATAATGGGGTTTCAGTCGAAATGGTGAAGTCCACCATGGAGATGGGGAATTATCCATGATGGCCACAACGCTACTCACCACTATTTGCTAACTACATTTTATTATATTGGTAGCACGTGTGCAATTTGTGGTAACTAACATGATTGATAGTTGAAAAAAGTCGCACGCACGCACATGAACAGTCCCACATATGGAATCTAAGCAACACACACGGGCAAATTCATGCTTGCTCTTTGAACTCAATGCACTGCAGCAATGCAGTAACACACAGAGCATGCACGCACGCTCTGTGTAAGCGTGGAAGCGCGATGAACTTCATATTGTGCTCTATCTGTCTGTACTATCAGAGCACAGAGCATGCACTCACGGTCGCGTGAGGGCCCCCCGTGTGGCGCCAAGGCAGCCCTTACTGTCGCCTGTTGATTGCTGCCGTTTATTACACACACCTTCATCTGACTCCACTTGTCCGACTCTATAATTCTACTCACATCTTTTACTTTTAAATAGAATTTCAATCAATTTTCAAGCTGACATACAAACAAAAATTAGCAAGTCGTTAATAACTTGTTAAGATAATCTCAATTAACCGAATACATGCAAAAATCTGATAGGCATTATTGCAACTAGAATATTCTCCGCGATTAATACATCAATAAATTATCACATTAGCTGGAAAATATGGATCGATCAATATTGATGATGCAAGTGCTCGCACTTGTCGTGCAATTCTTTTGCGTAAAACGACGACACTTTATCATGACCGCATTGTTTGATATTTTATATCCAATTGGCCTGCCCTCTATAATCATTTATATCATGTCTCATTATTCAATCAATCAAATGAAAGACGAAAGAAAAGAGGTCATCATCACGCAACTGACCATCGTTCCATCCTTTTTGTTCCTGCGACACTTTACCTCCTCCGTTGCTTTGCTGGTCAACGACAAGAGCACCGGATGTCGGGCACTAATGAGCACCATGGGATTACGCAAGTCATCGTATTATGTGGCAAATATGGTCACTGCAATGCTCATGTTCTCGCTATCAATCTGCATTGTGCTAACCATAACGTTCAGCTTCTACTTGGCCACAGTTTCACCACATCAATGGTGCTCATGATACTCGTCCCGTTTTGTGTCCAAATGATGGGCGCCATATTTGCTATCGGTAGCCTCGTAAATTCGCGTGCAATCTCTTACATTGTTGCCTTCTTGTTCTGGATAATTCACGAGCCAATATTCAAGGTAATGCCTTGAATATTGGCCTGTCCTTGAGGGTCCGCTTCAAGTATTGGTGAGCTTTACAATGTACTTGTTGCCACTACAAGGTTTGAAGTTTTACCTGTTCGATAATACTATTGGCAACATACCTTCCGATGAGCTGCGAAAGATGACACCGTCTTCGCAATTTGTCATCATATCAATGATAATTTGGTCAATCTTTTTGTTCGCCTTTGCTTGGTACTTTGACGCTGTATGTCCTTGGAAACAACACGAAGCCCTAAAATCGGCGCTATATTTCCTCACAACGCCCGAGCCACGTTTATGGAACCCTGACGATCCTCATTCTTCAGTCACGGATCCTTTCACACAAAACGACAGACGATACTTCGAGAGTCCTCCTCGAAATTTGCCACTCGGCATCTACATCGGTGGTGTCACGAAACAGTTCCCTGCTGCAGATCCAGCAGTCAATCTTGTATCGTTTTCAATTTATCGTGGACAAACAACGCTACTGCTGGGTCACAACGGTGCCGGAAAAACGACACTCATGAACATGATCATCGGTCAACTCAATCCAACCGAAGGCAAAGTCTATATCAACGGATATGATATCAACACCTGCACACAATTGGCCGCCTCATCACTTGGTTTATGTCCACAAGAAAACCTTTTTGTGAGATGATCTAACTGTTCGGCAACATTTAAATCTCATCGCAAGTATCAAGGGATTTCAAGAGGATGACGCCAAGAGTCTACACATCGACATGATTCTCAACGATGTTGGATTGTTCATGCATCAGAACAAAGTGGCGAGTGAATTGACGGGTGGCATGCGACGCAAACTCAGTCTGGGCATGGCTTTCGTTGGCGACAGCAATATATTGATACTCGATGAGCCCAGCTCCGGCTTAGATATCGAGTCGAGAAAGTCCATTTGGGACGCCATTCGTCGCTATCGATCCCCAACGAATAGTACTCTTGTCGACGCAACACATGGAAGAGGCCGACTACTTGGGAGACCGAGTGTGCATAATGAGCAATGGTCCGGTGGCCTGTTGTGGCTCGTCATTGTTCTTGAAGCGGGTCTTAGGTTCGCCGTACAGACTGCGCGTCGAATGTGTCAACCGAAACGCACACTCACAAACAATGGAGACGGTTCGGCGCTACTTTCCTCACGCAACTGCCAAGAATCGCAACGAGCAGGGCGTCCTTCACACAGATCATTCTTGTACATATAACGACGTAACAATTGAGCTGATAAGGAGTGATTTAGTCTCCACATGTGGACAGAACGAAAATGTTGAGCAAGAGCTCATCGGTCTCTTCGAAGATCTCGAAGTTAATTTTTATGATTATGGCGTCGAATCTTTTGGTTTAGAAAGAAGCTCATTCGAAGATGTACTGTTAAATTTGTCGTCGATGTCTGTTGAACAGAAATGCGTTGTCGAGCTGGATATCAGTGAGTACCAATCAAGCGATAGTACGGATCCGTTGCAGAGCAACAGGTTGGCTGGTTTGTTGCCATCTGCATGTGTTAAGGACGAACGCGTGGTCGGCAAAGTTTGGTTCTTACTTAAAACATACATGATCAAGCATCTGCAAAGTCAAAGGCGACGAATATGGTCTGATATGGAAACTTCTTCTGCCTGCCGCTATGATACAGGTATTATGTTTTGTTCTGATAGGTTATGGGGCTAGATTAACCAATTCTACTCCAATTGGTCCGCAAATACTGTTGGCCATTATGATGTGCTACCTGGTAGTCTATCCAACTGAAGAGCGTGCCACCAAATTCAAACTGATACAGCTAAAAGCGTGTCCGTCCATCTCCTGTTATTGGATCTCACAGTTTATTGCTGACGGGCTCAAGTTGATCATTTATTCATTCATGATGACCATCACTATCACTTACGTATCGTCAGGCGCTATGTTCACACTAGTGTTCACGTCAACTTTACTTTTTGGATTTGCGTGCGCCATCTTGGCCTACATTCTGTCGCACTTGTTCGATCGACCTGGCTCATCTATTGCGGCATACATTATCTTGTTGTCAGTGAGTTTATTCGTCAACGTAATCTCAGAATTGATTTTGATCACGCGAAATGGTATCGGGAGATTTTTCAGCAGAACAGTGCCCAAAGTATTGTCGCACACAGTTCCCACTGATACGTTTCTCGCGTTACTTCTTTCTATGGTGCGAGCGAGCGAACAAGCGATGCGTCAATGTGAATCGGACTCACACGCTGATTCGTGTGATTCCTTGAGTAACATCGAATGGAATGATGTAGATAGTGTGAGATTTCGATCTTTGTTCTTACAATGTGTTGCCTTTACAACGATGCTTGCCCTCATTGAATACTTTGATGTTAAACTCGACAGGATGTTCAATGTTTCTTCATATTTTATTCCGAAATATCCGTCGTCAAAGTCACTCATGGACGATGATGTGACCCTGGAAGATAAACGTGCACGACAGCCTGAAACATTGTCTACTTCGAGTTTGATATCACTTGATTTGACCAAATCCTATGCTCTCAAAGTTCGTGCTGTCAACAGTGTCACATTTGCGATCAACAAGCGTGAATGTTTTGGACTCTTGGGTGTCAACGGAGCCGGAAAGTCTACAACACTCGGCATGCTCGTTGGCGACTATGGCAAAGTCATGCTCCCTGGCCGGGGAAATTCGTTATCGATTGGTTACGATCCCCAACATGATCTGAAGCTCGATTTGACAGCCGAGGAGGTGTTGAGATTCATGGCGAGATTGCGCGGCTTTACACATGAGCCACGATTGGGGCAGGCCGTCGATGCTTGTATTGGATAGTTGGTATTCAGGCCCAACGTCACAAGACCTTACGTGCACTGTCTGGCGGTACAAAACGAAAGCTCACTTTGATGATGGCTCTGATTGGAGCGCCGCCGGTGTTATTGTTGGACGAGCCAACAGCCGGCATCGATCCCATGGCACGACGCGAGATTTGGTCCTTGTTATCTATGTTGCGGTCGGTCTACAATTCATCAGTCGTCATATCGTCGCATGCGATGGAAGAGTGTGAAGCAATCTGTGATCTCATTACAATTATGGTTGGCGGTCGGCTCCGATGTCTCGGAACATTCCAGCATCTTCGTTCCAAGTTTGGTCGTGGCTACGTGTTACGAGTTCAGCTACTCATGACCGAAAGCAGTTACCTTGAGAACAAAGACAAGACGTTTGACCGACTGACACAATTTTTAACAGGTAGATTGAATACCACTCTCGGAGTCGACGATACAAGCATAAATAGCATCGTTTACAAGATCAATAATACAAACATCAAACGATCTCATATATTCAGAGTTGTGAGTGAGATAAAATCACCGCTCGACGTAGATTTCTACAGTTTACACGATCAAACACTCGAAGATCTTTTCGTGCAATTGGCAAAAGAAGCCCATGCCAATATTGTGTGACAACTTAGCTCGTGACAACGTAACCAAGACGACCTAAGACTTGCGTCGTGAAATTCATATATAATGAAATAATAAGATCATTGTGTGAAGTTGCACAATCGAGCGCCCCAGGTCACTCGATGTTTGACGATACTTCTGTAACTCTATTACTATGTAACAGTAAACAACTAGAGAGCACAATGCTGCCTTGTTAGTACATATCTGACGTCAGATCAGACTCAACGTACGAAGACGTACGTTGAGAGTCTACAGAAGCAATCACGATGTTTGCTATACAATTTAGCGAGGATTGAACAACAATTTCGATGAAATCAACTCATCCAATAGACAATAATAGTAATAATAATAATGAAAGCACATCACAATGGTAACACAGTCGTAGCGGTGCTATCAAAATTATTGCAGAAACTATTAATAAATCAATCAATCATTTGTGTGTTTTGCGTGAAACGGCAAATTATTTACTAATGATCGCTGCTTTGTCACGACTCGCAATGGTCTGGCGACGACATACACCTTAGTATTACTAATGTTGCATTCACAGCAGTCTGGTTCCAACCAACATTTTCCGAATGGTTTTTCCATAGCTTTGTAACACTCGCGACAATCAATCGGCTCACAACTTGATCGACACAAAACTATCGACTTGCTCAACTCATGCCTGGCTTGTCAAGATAATCTCGCGATAATTTCAGACAGCAAAGTAATCTCGCGTTGTCATCTGATCAGTGATCACGGAAAGAAATCACGGTACAGTCAATGAGACAAGTTGTGGCTGACAAGTTTGTGGGTTAAGCCAACAGCCGCCTTGACTTTGAAAAAAAAACATTGGCGACAAGAGAGCATCGTGCACGGCAGACGCGTTCTGATGGAATCACGCCCATTCTGATGTTGTGCGGCTGTCGATATTGATCGACATCTGATCGATTTGAATGATCGGTACAAAGTTCTTACTGATCGACACTTCAGTACCAACAATTGCCGATTGCTAATCGAGCATCGCAAACAGCACAACTAGCCAACCAAAAGCAACAACAATCTGTGATATCGAACACATTCATGTTCATACATTTGGCGTGTGGGGCGAAGTGAGCAAAGTAGCAACATCATCAGTGGAGCCCATGACCAGACCAACGTCGAACAAAAGTGAGATCACTAGCGATCGTTCATTTATTACCACTCATTTTTTATCATCAACACATTTGTCTGTATTAAATGGTGTTGAACTCAGTGACAGATATAAAAAAAATTACTATAAGCTGATAATTATTATTGGTCAGCAGACGAGAAGACTTCATTTGAACGTTTACATTCAACGTCAATCCACACGAACAACAGATTCAATCACTCACAACTCATTCACTCAAGAGACAGAGTATCGATATTATTGACAACAAATCATATTACATATTGTTTGTTAAATCAACTGCTCAGCTGACTTGACCTAACGACATCAATACATCATTCTAACATAGGCTGATAGATAAGCAGACCGAGCGATGGATCTGAATTCTGGCAATTCGTTGATCATCACGAAAACGACAACGTACGGCATGTTGTTGTTGTTGTTGATAACATTATTTACATTTAGTAACACTAAGATTGTGCAAGCTGAGGAGATCTCGTACGATATCGAATGGTTCACACAGCGTGTAGATCATTTCAATTACGTCAACAAGGACACATTTGTGCAACGTTATTTGTACAATAAAAATTATTGGTGTGGCGAAAATTGCCCGATATTGTTCTACACCGGCAACGAGGGCGACATTGAGGTGTTCGCCAACAACACTGGCTGGATGTGGGAGAACGCGAGGAAGCTACAAGCGTTGCTGGTGTTTGCCGAGCACCGATATTATGGACAAACGTTTCCGTACAAGATCGATCCGACAAAGATACGACCCGATGAGCTGGACAAGCTCGGTTATTTGAGCAGCGAGCAAGCGTTGGCCGATTTTGCCACGTTACTGGTCGAGCTCAAAGAGCGTCGGCTCAAGTCGCCCCACTCGCCTGTGATCGCCATCGGCGGCAGCTACGGCGGCATGTTGGCCGCCTGGATGCGCATGAAATACCCGCACCTGGTAGAGGGCGCGCTGGCCGGCTCGGCGCCCATCCTACAGTTTCCGGGCGAATATCAGTGCAATCAATTCTACAAAATAGTAACGAAAGATTTCGAGAATTACGGAGCCGCGTGTTCGCGGAGCATTGCTCGCTCGTGGCCGCTCATCCGTCGCCTGGCCGACACCGTCGATGGTCGCGCCAAGCTCGCGTATCATTTCAACACTTGCGACGCACGATTCGACGAGCAGGACGGCGACATGCTGATCAGTTGGCTCAGCTCGATTTGGGTCAACATGGCAATGACCGATTATGCGAATCCGGCCACCTTTTTGGCGCCGATGCCCGCGTACCCGATTAAGCACGCGTGCGCGCATCTCAACAACGACCAAGAGGACGACGATGAGCTGTTGCAACACATTGCGGCCGCCGCCAATGTGTTTGCTAACTCGACGGGCCAAATTGAGTGCCTGGACCTCAGTGGCGAATTGGCCGATCCAATGGACGTGATGTGGGACTTTCAATCGTGCACCGAGATGGTGATGCCTATTTGCTCGGACGGCGTCACCGACATGTTCGAGCCTCAAGCGTGGAACATGAGCGCCTACACCGAGATGTGTATCGAGCATTGGGGCGCACGGCCCGATCCGTTGAAGATCACCACCAATTATGGCAAAATGAACATGACCGCCTACTCGAACATCATTTTTAGCTCGTGTTCGCGCGACCCGTGGTCAGCCGGTTGTCCGCAGCAATCTATCGAAGAGAATTCCATCATTGCTCTCAAAATACCCGGCGTATGTCATCATGAGGACTTGCGCGAATCAGGTCCCGGCGACTCGAGCGAACTCAAAGCGGCTCGCCAAAAAGAGCTCAATATTATCAGCGAATGGATACATAAATATTACACAAGTGTCAAGGCCAACTTTGGTAGCCTAGTATTTGATTCACCGTCGTCTGCACAAAATCAGAATCAAAACAACAGCAACAACGACAACAACAACAACAGCAACAACAGCAACAGCAATAGAATTGCGCTGCTCAAACCTGGCACCACTCCGTCGTATATGACGAATATCGATAACAATAATGAGATCTCTGCCAAAAAGCAGCTCAAAGGACCACAAGTTCTGTACGAGATACTCAATGGACAAATGGTGTTGCATTGATCACACTTTGCCACTCTTTCTTCTCCTTTCCATCTAAGTCATGCATAATAAACGACTGTTGAGCTTTTAAATGATGTCCATCTTCCCTCAAAATCTCCATTCATTTCACAATTTGATGTGAAGAGCTATTGTCAATTTGTGTGACGAACTTCATTTGCCACAATCTATTTTCTCTTGACTCTTTTTGATATTAATTGTCTAAAATCGAATCGCTCAAATTTTAAATAGTGAGAACGACGTGACTTCGCCTGACGCAAAGACCCTAGTCAATTCAGTTGGGATGCCTGAGAGCACAGACCTCATTTCATCTCAACGTAGCTTAAGTTATTCTTTTTGTTAGCTACATTCAGTCCTAAACGTGAGCCAATAGAACAGATATTGCGAAAATGTTCTCAACTTATCGATATTGACACAATCGAGTGCCACAACGACTTTACGAGCTGCGCCCATGTGTGTTGTATTGAGATCGTGTTGCCGACTCGACAAATACAAACAAACACAGTTGTCAACGTAAGCGAGTAATGGCAACAATGGCTATCGTATGCCTAATAATGGGCCTCATGAGTGTGCACGATTGTATGTACTTCTGTTGTAGTTCGATTGAGATAGTTTGAACATTTAAGCTAATGACACTCGTTCCATAGAGACAATTCTCATATCAATAAAGCGAGATCATTTTCTTGAGAACAAAAACTCCGTTATACGGTATAACTTATACCGTGTGCAATACGGAAATCATTTTGACATTATCTCTAAACTGGCAACATTATTCAGATACGATAATGTGAAAACAAATGCTACCTTCAAGAGTTAATGATTCATGCTAAATGTTCAATGTGCTTACTGTGAACCTTTGTGATGATGATGATGATTTTTGTTCTCCGACTAACAAGACACTCACACAAGGCTTCAATCGGTTGTCGCGTGCAAAACAGATACTAGCAATTGTGACCAGTCAACAACTGCTGTTATCTTTTTAAACTATAGGAGAGCTCTTTGGTCATTGTGATTAGTGGTCATAAGAATTTTCACCCTCAAAATAGATAACAACAATAATAACAAAAATTTCTAGACAGCAACAGAAAAAATGAAATGATCACTCGCATGGTCGTTAGTTACTGAGATTATTGTTTATAAGCAACGCCTTGTGGTCGCAGCGATTCGGTGCCAATCGAGTTGTTTGGCGACGATTCTTTTGAAATCGTCGTTTCGGGGTCAACTGAGATCAGTGAGATCAAAACGGACCGCATGTTGTCATATCACGAGCATGATCGACGAAAGCGTCGTGGACGATCAACAATAAAAGATGTCAAGCCTTGCTGAGGAGGCGCACAACTACAAGCACAACCACAACGATAACTACAACAATTACAATTACAATTATAACTACAATTACGATGAAGGTGAAAGTGAAAGTGAAAGTGAAGGTGACGGTGAAGGTGAAGATGGAAATGGAGATGTAGATGAGCAACAATTATTGTTATTATGGCCACGTTATCGGACGCAGAACATGTTCAAACGAGATCTGTTCTTTCGAATAGCACGCTTCGTTTCGGCCATCGACGATCCGTGGCGTGAGGTCTCATCGGTGGTTGTTGGTGGCCAATCACGGACACAGGTGGACAATCACGATCACGACCGTGAACACGATCGATTAGAGCAACTTTTTCGCTTTTCCTCTAGGTCTTCTGCTTCCAACTCAGCACCAAGTGTTGATCGCGACGAGCTTATCTACAGCGACGAACATGGCACGTACTATTTCAGCCGACGACAAGCGATCTTCCTGGTGTGCGATTCGATATGGGCCGTATTTCATTTGTTCCGAATGTTGTTGCTGATGCTGGTGATGCGTGGTTCCAACACGACGCCGTACATCAAGCCAGACCCGGAGCACACATTGCAAGCGGACGCAATCCGTCTAATAGCGTCGTTGGATTTTTATCGATTGTACACAAACACATTCGCCGGTTATTTTGTCAATTTTCTCTATCTGCTCACGTCGTTGCTCATGTGGTTGTCGAATTACGTGCGCCGCAAGACAATGATCAAAGTGTACTTGCGCTTCTTCTATTCATTCGATTGTCATTACAACACAATTGTCGATGATTTTGTGAAAATAGTCAACACCAATACATTGTCACCAGCGTGCCAAGTGAACGTGCTCAACAGTCTGTGGAACCAAATGGCATTGCACAATATGATGCGGCAACACAATCACGTGTTGCCTGTCGTGCAAATTGGTACGACGAAATTCTCGTTGCAAATTGTAACGACACAATTGAAGAGCGTGACGGCACAATTGACATTGTCTCGTCATTCAAAATCAAAGCTCATCGATCGACTAGGCGATACCATTGAGCGTTGGCAGCACACACGCAACAGCAATCGCAGCCACGGAACCCACAACCGGGGCCCGATCGACGTCTTCAGCAGGGCTAACGGTGCGGTGGCTTCAAGCCAGCAAGTGGTGATTGATTTGCAGCATCGGTACGCCAATCATCGGCGGCAGCGCGCTTATCAGCACATTGTGTCGCAAACATGTACCGATTTGGCTTACACCACGCTATACTATTGCAACGTGCTGTATTATTATTGCATAATGCCGACTCTGGCAATATTAATTGTCGTGTTGGTAGCGCCAAATTTCTACCTATTTGTCATTGTGTCCGACAAATGGCTTGACATGTTCAATTTGTTCTCGATGATTTACGGTGCATTGGCGCTGATGCGAATCGAATTTGCCACTGGCATCATGAACATTGTGCCGGGCGTGATATTGTGGCGCAAATTGACACTGTTTGAAGCGTCATTGAACAATTTGAAGCGTAATTACAGCGGCTCGGCTCACGACAAACTACAGACCGCTCGAATGGTTCGCATCTTCTTGTACAATCTCAAAATGATCGATCATTTTAACACGCTGGTGGGCAAAACATTGACACTGTATATTACGGTCATCTCGATATCGTGCACCATCACCTGCTGGTACTTTTACTACATGGAGCTGCAAGGCGAATGGTACGACATTTATGGTGCACTTCAATTTTTCCTCATCTACGTCATCTCAATCGCCGTCGGTCTGATACATGCGGGCGTCAATGCGTCGACACGGCGCACCTACCTGGTGTGGTTGGCCATGTGCGCCAGGGTGCGGTGTGTCGCAACAGCCCAAATCATTCTAAGCGACATCGTGAGCGCTTACAGACCCGAGAGAGATTATTGTATCACTTGGTCGGGTCGTACCATCACTCGTAGCGCTATTCTCTTGGTAAGTCTCTCTCTCTCTCTCTCTCTCTCTCTCTCTCTCTCTCTCTCTCTCTCTC
>JAIFTH010000930.1:0-13241 GCA_019968535.1 Fragariocoptes setiger | reverse complement strand
CTGTTTTAGTCACAATTTTCGGCTCGATAATGCATACTTTTGTCCGCACCCTGGTGATGAGCGAACAAAAGAATCGAGCGAATGAATGATTAAATCCTGTAAAGACTGTAACTAAGTAAGGCAATTAAAATGACAGATTACGAATTTATTTCGATTATTTTTATTGATCAATATTTTTGATGCCAATTGAAAGTAAGTGATCTCTGTGTGAGTAACTAATTACTTTACCCATTGGACTCATAGCAAACGATAGTTAGATCAGACAGTTGAATCATCCATCTGGAAATCAGTGATCCAACCGCGTGCAAATTCTTCATGATTCGGACGCAACATGATACGGCGCCCATCGAAATCTGCCATGCTCAATATGTTGCAGAAGAACACCGTGTACGACACATAGGCAAAACGAGTCAACATATCGCGCATGAAATCCTTTTCAGCAACGAACAATGGACTTTGCAAGATTCGGAACAACAGTGGCAAGGCACGCTTGACATTAATTATGTTCCACTCCAGTTCCTCTATATCAGCTTTCGATAGTGGGCTACAAACTTCCCAAAGTTTTTGCTTGAACTGCAAATCGATGCCGGCAAATTGGATCAGATTTTCGGCGACCGAAGCACCGTCGATAAAATCTGTACCTGTCAATAGATCGGCTCTCGGTCGACCTCTAAGCTTGCCATCGCGAATTGCAGCGATCAGGTTGTTGGTTTTGTCAACTTTGAACACTTTCTTTGTTTTTTTATTCTTGCGGAAGAATGAAGTCTTAGAAGGGCATTTTTCATCACCAATCACGCCAACTGCTTCGAGCAGTTCCCACATTGGCTCTGTGATGGCTCGGCATTTAATCCCGAACTGTCGACTACTGCATAGTCTAGGAATATTCTTAATACATGCCATAACATGCCCTCTTGCGAGATTAACGTGATTTCGGTCTACTCTATATTGGCACTTGTAATGGCTGTCAATTATGTCCAGCGCGTCTATGTCACAACGCAAGGTAACTCCTTGGAGCCTGGGAGGAGTGGGATCTCCGTCGCACGGTCGACTTGAATCCTGGCGTCCGCTCATCCCGGTGAGATGACCAGTTTGCCATTTTCTGAAAGGACCCCTGGTTCTACCTTCATTCGGATGCTCTCTTGCATATTGTTCGATTATTCTAATTAAACTCTCGCTTTCGTCCTCATCGAATCTGGCTTCGAACAATTTTATTTCCAATAATTGCTCTGCATAAACGCGATTCGCATCGTTGAATATAATATCTTCTTCATGAGTGCACTCGAACATTTTCAATATTGATTCAACGCTTGGAGTTTTGATATTATTGATATCTAATGGATTGTTTTCGTCCCAAAATCTGACCGCATACTCATCAATACATCGGAACTTCTCAAGAGCTCCTCTATACTTTCGAGTTAGCCTGGTTAGTTCCACAATGTCGTCGACACCGATACTGTCAGTCGATTCCTCCCAGCATTGGCAAGCATCTTCGGCCAAATACAGTGCAAGCTTAAGTCCCGGTATTTTGTTGACGATTTCGCGGACCAACTTGCACTTGGCCTTGACCATGTCTAAGTTGTTGTTCCTGTAATACAGCGATTCTTTCATCTGGTAGTCGCTAACGACCCCATGTAACCCAACCAATAACGCTACACCAAGCAGGATGAGCTTCATCAATGAGTTTTCTGTGTTCTACTGCAAGAATACGGCGATGCTTGAGAGATTTGAAAGACTATTAGCTCAGTTGTTTATCACTTAATGATTGTTTAAAAGAACGCAGGCGTGAAATTTTTCGTCTTTAATCGAGTGCCTTCAATGAACATTTGATACCTGGAGAATGATTGCTCCATTCAATATGAGTTGCTCATCATCACTGGGCAATTTCATTCAACGAAGGGTAAATCTAAATTTAGTCACTTGTCACCTTAAAAATTTGAAATGCGAGTAAATGAATTCATCAGCAATAGCGTTAATGCATGATGCAACATTTAACATAACATTAGTTCGGGCCCACAGCTTGTAGTCTGCAGTCGACCAAGCATGGTCGTCGTCTCCATCACCAGCAACAACTGAGCCAACAGCTGGCTTCTTGTCACACTTTTTCTATCTATTCTATTCAGCACCCATGCGATCAGAAAATTGAAACGAGGTAGAAAAAAAACTGTTGTTGTCTTCGCTTCCACTTTCACTTTCAGCCTGCTCTTATTGCTGTTATCTTTCAAGTGATAAGCGATTTATTGTGCAAGTCAGAGCGCTGGAATGCTTACGATTGCAAGTTTTTGCTTAGCGTTGCTTTCTCTTTTGCACTAAAATCTCTCAGCACAAGCAACTGACAAGCACTTGTTAGTGAAACTAAGGTGAAAAGCAACAGCGGCAAGCTAGCATTGTACGGTAAGAATCATCGAGCTTGCCGAGTCAGTCGGCAGACTGGTTCTCTCTCTCTCTCTCTCTCTCTCTCTCTCTCTCTCTGTGTGTGTGTGTGTGTGTGTGTGTTTCAATGTCCAACACAATAACTACGGTTTCACTACGAGCGATAGTTGAGCATCGAATTTTGATCATAGAGTTTACTTACGCTCAGTGAGCTGGCGAAAGCTAACAGTGAAGCTAGCAAAAGTAAGCAGCCAGCTAAGGCAAGGTATGCACAACTGTGGTTGTGTTGTTGCCGTTGCCATTTCTGTTGTTCTGTTTTTGTTGTTGTTGCTGCTGCTGCTGCTGCTGCTGCTGTTAGTGTGCATGCGCAGCACGATGACGCCGATCATCGAACGGCATGGCTTTAGTCGAATTTTAGTCGCCAACCGAGCAACATGTGATTGTTGTTGTTGGCACCAAGAACCAAGAGCCAGTGAAGACACTTTCAGAAAACGTTTGCACTTTTATCTACTCAATTTACTCCACATAAGAACATCGTTACAGCAGATCAGTGCAAGCGGATCCTCACACATCAACGTGAATTCCAATTATCCATTAGATTATTGACTAGCACAGTTGCAGGAGTTCAAGAAGAAGGGTGTCTCAATTGCTCAAATCGACGAACGACCAATGGTTATTTGTCATAATTATCAACAAACACAGCACAATGCAGCATGTAGCGAAAAACCTTATATTCAATGTATGCATTTCATGATTTCATATTGAACATCCAATGAATCGCAATTATCAGCAATCGTTCAATCTGAAAGCAAAACATTACAAACGACAAATTGAAGGTAAGTAGAAGATCACGAGCAAAGAGATTAGTGTGTTTATTTATTCGTCCCACTTTCACCTTCATTCTTGATAATCTGTCTGTGGCTACCGTTAGCATTATTAATATTGTCATTGTTGACATTGACCGCGCTTTCACCCTCATTGAGCCTCATAGCTTGACAAACAATAACAATGACAAGAATTATCGTCTTTTTCAATAAAATGCAATGACATTTAGAGCCCACATAAATTTTAAATTTGAAAATTACACGTGTTGCTCATTCAATGACACTTATTTAAAAGTTATAAAAATGTTCATGGAATAAAACTGAACAGCTCATAGCACGTGAGCTGAACAGCATGTCAATGGCACAGCACGGCAATTCACGGTCACATCATGCGCGAGCTACAACAGCAATACCAAACCACAGCCACAACCATCAAGCAACCAATTGAGTGAGCAACACTAACAGCAACAACGAGCTTGTGAGGTTTCCTGTAAGCATACCTGTTGGCTCTCTACATCAACGTTGCTCGTGCTTTAGACCATCGAAGCACGCTTTGGCTTTAACACAAGAGAAAACTTTAGAGACTTTTCAAAGTCAAAATTCATGCTCACACATTATGAATCCACTTGACTTGACAAGCATGCTCAATATTGTGTTCGATGTGGCAATAATTTCATTCGGGTGTGGTAGTAATGAGTTGTTAACCGGCACACTACTGAGCAACTGAATCTGTTTGTGTAGTGTGGCACACAAATATGTTTGCTATGTTTGTAGGATTTAATTTAGAATTTGTGGCTGCATTTCATTCGATTAAAGCTCTCCATCCAGTATAGTGAGCTTCATGGCAAGCTGGAATCCAAAATGTTTGAGTTGATAGTTGTAAGCATTTGCAGAATACCAGTAACGTTCATTTTATTTTTTATTTTAAAAATTTTGCAGTCAACAACAACAACAACAACAAAGAACGGCGAGGTTAGAAAACATATATAGCCCGTAGTTTCAATAATTGTGCTCGCTCGCTCGCCTGTCGATACATCGCTGTCAGTTGATCGCAATTGCTGTCATTTAAAGATAAATAAATTTCATTGATTGCACATACATAGAATTCTTTGCAAATACGTGGCATTGTAGTGCGTGAAACATCAAACTCTATTAAACTATAGAGTTGTGCCAAGATAAACGATTAATGCATTGCCTCTCAATTGCTACAGTGATGTGCTATGCTTACTAATATAGTTAGCCACTTGAATCAATCATTCACAGTTGACTCAAATAGAGTTTAGTTTTATTTGGCCCTGTTCTTTATTTGGCTAGTTTGTTTCAATTTGGCTGGACAATAGCCGTGAACACGTTGCAGCCATTTATATAAACTTTATGCATTCTTTTCTATTTTCAAATCAAAATATCTTAAGCGTCGTTATCGACGTCGATGACGACGCATTAATTTTCTATTGTTGTGTCTGTCTGTTATTTGACAAACTGACAGTAAATAGCCAACAGTCAATAGAGAGTAATGTGCCGTGCGAATTGAAATTGGCTTGAGTGTTTCCTTGTCTATTTGCTTGACACTCTTACATCGTTACTATTACACCTGCCGCTTTATCTGTCCGCTTTTGGACTGCTGCTTCTTTCTGTTGATCGTTGTTGTTGCACTTCTGCGTCTCAACGATATTCTCACAGCTCTCTTCTATTGTCATTGTTGTGTATTTGTTTTCACTCACTAGCATTTCGACTCGACACCGCTCATTGATTTATTCTCAAACTACTCATCGTTGTCGTCAAACTCGAACGGCGTATTAATAATAACGAGTGAGCGAGCGAACGACCAAGCAAGCAATGTAACAAGAGAAAAGAGGAAGAGCGTAGGACAAATATAAACAGTACGTTACATAACATGAGTTAATAGTGACATACATTGAATTACGTGCACAGTGACATTTACAGAGTACAATGTTAAGTGCTCACTATAAAGACTACAACGATTACCGTGAATGTGTGAGCTCACCATCAAGCTCATGGCCATCAAGGTGTTTGAAAATAACCGTACAAACTTATCGTTGCCTCTATCTCGTCGTTAGTTAGTTGACGTCTTTGTCGTTGTTGTTGTTGTTTCCCAAACTCAACAAACACACAGTTAGTGTGTACACTGACCGCACGCTACCATGGCAAATATTTTTGGCCTTGACTTGGAGCTCGTTGCCCATTGCCCATCGCCCATTGGACATTGCACATTGCACATTTCACGTTGCTTGTTGCTGTTGGTGACAAAATCTCGAGCGCACAAATTTCCCGAATGCAATCTATCCAAAGGCAATTGAATTTTCTATTGAAACCTATTCGAGAGTCAAACTTTCCATTTGCATTCCATTTAAGCCTCATTTTCATCAGCTAGCGCTAACTTTCGTCAAACTTTTGCTGCTGTAATTGCCATTGTACTGATTGTAATCTCTCTTCCTCATTATAATTAAATTATTCTCCACGTTTCAATCCACCGTGATGCTGCAACATACAATACAAACTCGACAGAGAAGATGAAGTTACTTAGGTTTGAAAAATTTTACACTACAGTGAGCAAGCTAATATAGCTGATATAACTAAGCCCACTTATTGCAAGCAAATAAGTAGAATAACTAAACTTGAAAAAGGAAACAACAGCATCTGATAACAAAGAAATGAACGATACTAACGACGAGCGAGTGGCGCCACCGGATGCTGCGTCCATTCACAATCGACAGCAGCAGCAGCAGCAACAACAACAACAACAGTCTCAGCCACAAGCCACGTTTAGACGACAACAAGTGTGTACGACTTTGTTACAGCCCAATAATAATGATAATGATGCGTCAACAGCATCAAGCAGCGTTCAACGTTCAAGCACCACCGTAACTAAAAGTGTCGCCATCGATGCATCAACAGTTGATTCAAATACACCGGCAGCTGTGCAGATGTCGGCAACGCCAACGAATGCAGCGACAGCAATTGTGCAGCAGCAGCAGCAGCAGCAGCAACAAGCGACTAATGCGAGCAGTTATGATGGTCAGCTGCACAATGCAGTCATGCAAGTATCACAATCAATACCAGCACAAGGACAAACGCAAGCTCAAACACAATCGTTGCAAGTACTGCAGCCACCAATGGTGCCGTACAATGTGCCACCGCCGCCGCCATACACGCCGACACCGGCAGCGGCACACGCGCAACAGTTGGCTCATTTGGCGGCCGTTCAAGCGCGTGCCCTAATGATTGCACAACAATTGGCCGCGCACCAGCACCACCTGCAACAGCAACAGCAACAATCGGTCGAACAACAACAATCGGGCCAAGCAAGTGCCAACGCTAATGCAAGTGTCAGTGCTAATCCTAATGCCAACGCAAGCGCCAATGCTAATGCTAATGCTGATGCCAATATTGTTAATAGTAGCGGCCAGCACCCAACGATAGCTCATCATCATCATCACAATTTACACCAGAACAATAGAGCGGCTCGATCGTATCATCATCATAATAGTCATCTTAGTGATAGCAATAGAGCATATGCGGCCATCATGAGCGACAGTAAACGATTGTGCCTTACATGCTCCGGTGTGTCGTTGCGATGGTTCGCCGTTGTGATGGCCAGCTTAGGGCTGATGAGCGCGCTAGTGGGCACAGTGATCGGTGCCATCAACTCATCGCTGGGTCGCGACTATGCCGCTTTATCAATGCTACTCATAGGTAAGTGCTTTTTTCTGTTCTGACTCGGTGAACCAACGGTGTGCACTAATAGTGAAAGTTTATGATGAAACAATAAGATCCATCCACTTTTACTTTTGATACTTCAACGGATGGGTTTAATACAATGGGTACATTAGTAGTTTAGATCACAATGATAGTATCGACGACACGAGAGCGTCGACAGTTACGAGTTACTGTCTGGCAATCATCGCCTATCGAGCAATGTGTCGGCTTTCGAATGATTGCCGAAGTTCGAATATTCCTTTCATCATTGGCCATCGTCGCCATTGTTGACATCCCAGAATCACAGCAGCGGCATTCTTTTCAGCAGAGCAGATCGTGAAACAGAATTGAGTATTGTTTTTGATCAGCGAGCGAGCACCAGGCTCAACATGCAATAGCAGCGACACATCAATGACATGAGCTGCTACAAAACATCTCAATGATTGCCACGATTGTCGTCAATAGGCGCGCCGGATTGTGGCAAGTGTAGTTTTTTTTGTCGCTACTTTCGCCAAATACGGCGTTACTGTTTCACACTGACTACAGACGACGAACTCTTATTGCATTATGTAATGGCCTGTGCATCTGTGTGTGAGACAATTCATACGACGATCACTCAATTTACTTTCTTTCTGGCCGGGCGTTTAAGTTTTACAGCTGTTCAACAACTATTATGGCTATATTATACAGCTTTACATTTGATATTATGTTATATTGTGTAATGACAAGATTATGCTACAAGCATTTATACTGTCAGCAAGTGAGTTGCACAAGATGGCAAGCTAGCGAACTGGCGAATCTGTTGGCTGGCCACTCGACAGGTCAACTGGTGAGCTTACATTAAGATTGTCCAGCTACTAATGTTACAAGTGTAAAAGTATGTAATGATCTTCTAGATGATGGTCAGTTAGTTGCATGAGACATGAGGTGTGCTAGTAAGCGATGCGATGTGAGATCAACCACGATGACTTAATTCTAAAAATTTCTTCTATCGCAAGATTTACATCTCAAGATCGCTCTCACCTGTCTATCGTTTCGTTTGTCGCAATAACACAGTCACGTTTTATGGCTTCTCACCTTCGAACCAATCTTCACAACAACGTTACGGTACTCTCGACTGTCATTGATTACAACATCGTCAGAATAAAGTCAAGCCAGGCAAACGGTAATTTCAAGGAAAATAAGACTAAGTCGTCTTATGCCATCGTAACACGACGGAACCAATCGATAGATTTTAATTCTAATCGAACATGATCCGATCTATCTAACTCCAGGCTCGTTACTATTGTTCATGGTTGCGACGATGTGAAAGCTACGATTAAATCTTTCCAGTTTGATCAAAGTGGATTTTAAGCAAGCATGAGGTGCATCAGTGTATCAATATAAACAATCACTTCGTTTGGAATGCCAGACGTTCACATGTGTAATCACGATCTCGGATCAATACGATTTGTTTGTCTGTGTATTTGCTTGGGAGTAACCAATTTATCGAACCTTATCAACTAGATGAAAGGTATAGTTCGATAGCCGATTCGAACACATATGGGTGACTTGACCACAAACAAGTTTTCAGTTCGTTGGCTCGACTTGTCGATTAGCAATGATGTCTGAGTTTGTTTACCATGATTGAATTGTTGATAAATTTATCGTCTCGTCGCATGAGCTGGTTTTTCAAACTGTCTTGATTTGCTTTCTCATGATTCTGAGTGGATTTCGTAACGGAGCAAGCAATTAAGTCAAGTTCCAGAAATCTTGAGATCGTCAACGGAAAGACAAAGCCGTGATCTCTACTAACTATTTCTACGATAAAAAATTATAATAAATCAAGAGACCCCCGCTTAATGTCGCACACTCGAAAGTGGCGCTATACAGATTGACACATGCTCCTAGCGCGTACGCGCGACGCAAAAGAGGCGCAAAGAGAGCGAAAGTTCGCACAACCACCCATCAACAACTCTATCATCGTGTATAGATTACAAAGTGAAGTATGGTCAAATATGAATTAGCTAATATCGAAAGCTCATATAATAAGGGAAAGGAAAAATATTTATTCACCAGCATTTTTAAACATTCAGACTAACTACAATACGTCAAGACTCAATTAATATAAACCGACAAATCGAATTTGATACGCTCGGCACGTCAGTGTGGTAACGATAGTTTGTTGTAATGATCACTAATATCATTTAATGATTTCAGTCATAAGGATTCATAAGTCAAAGCTTACGTAATTGTAACCCTCACAGATAGTTAATGGAAAATATTTAGTCATTTAGTTTGAGCAATCGATACGGTATTCGGAAATGTGATTTGATGATCCGAGCGACAACAATCGCATTTAATCTCACTACTAGTCTGGAAGAGAGTATTTAGAATATGAGTAAGTTTGGCCAGCATCAAAAAGGCATCAAGTATACCATGAAATTTAATCAATGCCATGTGTGTTGATGCGCTGCACAACAAACAGCAAACACAAATGCCAAGTGTATTAGAAACAGATTGTACCAGAGTGGAAATGGCATATGGCACATGGTGTAATTGTTGTTATGATGACTAATCAACTATGAACTAGTCGACTGTAAGCCAAAATACCTAGCTGCTTATCATCTTGAGAACAACACAGTGAAGGACGATTTGTGCCAGTATGAGTTTATGAAAGTCTACTGACTAGTTCGTCGGGTCACTCCTAATTAGGAAGATCGGCTTGTTGTGTGCCAACCAGCTGGCTCTACAATCAATGGCCGAGACCTTGCCACTGGTTTATTTTGATTAACGAGATGTCGTTCATTCCAAGTCACACACACACGTATCTTATTGGTTACTTTCACTATTATTATTTTTATTGTACGTATGTATTCGCATGCAAAGCAAGTCAACTGTGGCAGCAGCACCAATCGGACTGGCAATTCTCAACACAGTAATGTACACCGTCACGCACACAGTCAGCCGGCAACACATGGTACGCATGAAGTACATAAAACTAACAACAGACACAGATAGAGAAACTGCTCGAGATTGATAACACTTCGAGCATTGATATTGTAAGCCAGAAAGGAACGACGAATACGATGACCATCGGAAAAACTGGCCTTTTTGCGTGACGCCTTTTCTTGCACACATATTCGTCCGTCTGAATGTCACGCGTGTGATTTCAATCAAGTGAAAGCCAATTATGCACTTGTGACCAGCACTCAATTATTGTGCACAGTGATAG
The DNA here is from genome assembly GCA_019968535.1 of Fragariocoptes setiger. NCBI lineage: Eukaryota > Metazoa > Arthropoda > Arachnida > Trombidiformes > Phytoptidae > Fragariocoptes > Fragariocoptes setiger. Next base: position 3,116 of record JAIFTH010000930.1, on the reverse strand, counting down.
TAACTGGCTGATATCAACAGTATCGCGTTTCGATACTGCTGTCGGTCGGTCCTTGGCTTCGATGTTGAGTTCAGTCACTTATCAACACGTCATAAGGCAGCACGCGTGTGCACATGTTTGTCTGTGACAATCGTAAATCAAAATTTGAATGGAAAAATCTCCATCCAATTTTCATTTGATTCGAAGCTATACAATTCGAGAGTCGAATGAAAGTAATAAGTATTTGAGCGTAACCATCTCTCCTGACACATGAAATGACGAACTCCAACAAGATAAGAATCCAAGCAACAAATTATAATATCCTGTGTGATCGTCATAGTGATCGTCAGCAGTTGTCACTTGAAGACATGTGTCCATCGTCGAGTGACAGTTGTACTACTAGTTGTTTTTGCTGTTAATCTGACGAAGAGAATGACAAAGAGATTGCTTTAATTGTGCAACAACAACAACAAAAACATCATGACAATAACTAACTGTACTCATATTCAAATTGCTCATTCAAATTGCGTTTACGTATTCGATATGAGAGAACGGAACAGGCAAGGGATGTTGACGTTTCCTCACATTCAACTTCACTGTTAACGAAAATTACACTGCCGACTGATATCTCAGAACAGATGATTTAATGACGTGTAAGCTTAAGTGGGCATCTTTTCTCAGGCTTGCTAACCGAGCATTTGACGCGAAACAAAATTGATATTATTTTTACGGCCACTGCTATCAAGGAATCATATGATGTTAAGAGCGCGCACGCATACAACGATCTGAGCCATAGCAATAGCAATAGCAATGACAACGGCAACAAACAAGTCAAGTGGACTAGCTCGCTTGTCACTGCTGATTGAAACACTGACTCAATTTCGCATTTCACTCAACCGAATAAGCCAGTTTGCCGGTATGCACATATCATGCCGTAAAAATTGCATACGCAGATCCGGAAGAATGACATGTGCTGCAATCATAGCGAGCACGCGAGCGGGCTCTCTCACTTAATCGTCGCTTGATAGTTTGATGAGAGTGAGCTTGCAATGTGATCTAGCCATAATTATACACACTGAATAGCTGCATAGTGCAATAGTCTGACAGCCGAATTGGTGAATGACCAAATGGAACTATTCAATCGTATTGCTGAACACTGAGCACTAACATAAACTTGAGGCCACCAATTCACACGACTATGACACCTGCTGACTTGCATCGACCGGCCAAGCAATGCCTCGACATTTCAATTGGATTTTCGTTCAATTGTTCAACTCAAGCGTGCACACCGTGTTGCTACGACGTCCACTAATGCCACACTTTAAAGCTTATTGGACCAAACTTGACACCAAACCAAAGATCGATCGGTTCGGACTATCTGTTGTTATTTTATCTAATTTTATTGTTTTTATTTATAATCGCCAGCGTCAGTGGAACGTGGAAATGAAGAGCTTCGATGACTTTTCTGTTAGAGCTGAATGAATTACGTCTCGTTTAGAGTCCCGACGAGCGTAATCGGCTCGCATCTAGATCTCTTTCAGAACGACATGCCTTAGGTTTCAATGGAGCAGTAGAACTAGTTAACAACAAGCACAACAAAAGTCACAATTAGGCCAATTAAAAAGCCAAATTCAGCTGGATCAACGATAATATCAACCGAGAACAGCCAGTGTGATCGTTTGCTTTAGCTCTGGAGCGTAAAGATTGGATCATAAAAGCCAATACGTTCTTTTGCTTGGCGTTCGATGGCGAACAAGCGACAAATTCTATTAGTCCTGAAACTCTTACAAAGAGTTTTATTGGGTTTGATATTGCTTGCGTAGCTCAAAGCTATAGCAAGCGGCCGGTTGACACTGATGAAAAGCTGTGCCGAAACAAACAATCTCAAGCACTTGTCAGCATCACTGTCAAGTTATCACCAGCTAGCTTGATATACTTTTGTACAAGACAGAAGCCATTGTAATAATGACAAATAGCTGCTTCCAACACACGCATACAATAGAAGCAGACTAGAGTAAGCTAGAATGCTAACTCGGCATCGAAAGTTGATAAGTAGAGCAGAAATTCATGTGAGCAAATTTTGCAGCAACAGTGTGCTTTGCTCGGCAGCTACGCTGATAGTCATTCGCTCGCTCACCTGCTCACTCACGTAATAATGACGAACGAGCACATCAGCAAACAACAATGCAGCGAAAGTTGTCCTGAAGTTATTATCGTTCGTTTGTACAATTTTTAGAACATTCAACACCAGCGCTTTGTAATTAACAACACCAGCATTCTGAAAATAGTATACATTCAGCCAGTTGTCCGGGCAGCCGGTCGTTCGTCTGGCTCTGGTGTTGTTAGTTGTTGGTTGGTGCAATGGTCGTCCAGTCGTTGATCGGTTGGTCGGTCACCTAACTAAACCAATCCATGGCTAGAAAGAAGTCGACTGACAAAATTGACGATAGAAAGTCCTATGCTACTGTCTATTTGCTCTGGTTGTTGGTACTGCTGGTGCTGCTGTTGCTGTCGTCGAGTTTGATTCAGAAATTTGACAATGTGTGGTCCATATTTATCGTGAGTTGTTTATTCAGGACCCGCTTGTTATACCAACTACGCTCAGGTAACATTATGACTATTATTATGGCAAAGATTTTATGCTCATGCCATGTTATGTCCCCTGCTTACACTTTCACCACACTCGTAGGATAAATCTAAGAGACCTAGATGGGCGAGAAAGAAAGACTCTCTGCAATTGCCAATCGCGAAACTATGTTGTTGTGTGCATAGATTCTGGATCTTGAAAATTGCTCTGAACTGTTAGTTGTCTAAATCGAGCGTCATCACAATAATTCCTCTCGATCTGAGCAAATCAATCAAACACACTGAGTGACGGTCGAACTTCAAATCCAAACATGGCCTTATTCGTACACTTATCAGTAAGAATGTGTGTTTGACGACACTCAATCACACACAAACGCTTACACACAGAAGCCAATTTGTTTTGTACGGACGGGCGAGTTAGTCTACCAACAATTGCTATTGCGCTCTTACTATCGTCGAAATGAAGAGAAAATACACACAATCAATAGCCACAAATACACACACACACACACACACACACACACACACACACACACACACACACATTGATT
>JAIFTH010000929.1:0-13274 GCA_019968535.1 Fragariocoptes setiger | reverse complement strand
CGCACACGCACACGCACACGCACACGCACACGCACACGCACACGCACACGCACAACAATTGCAATGACGGTATCAACTCGTAGCAAACAATGAACGACCAGTAACGTGTGTGACGGCGCACACGCCAGCCATAATCAATCAAGTTGGTGGCAGTTGGCCAGTGAACGCCAATGTAACTGCTATGTACGTGTGGGGCTGCACGTAACACGTAGCACACGCTACGTGTTTATGATTGCTCTCTGCTCTATGCTATAACGTGGTGTACTGTGGCGTGCTTATGGCGCCAACTTCAAATCTCCGCTTTACTCTTTATAACTATTTTAGTTGAGTGTTGAGTGAAAACTATGTAAAAATCATTAGCAGCAGCGTAAGAACTCTCTCACTAACGCTATCAATAGAAGACAAGTACCGACCATGTATCAAGTGTGGGAGCGCCGACACGCCCACTTAACGCACCGGACCGCAACTTTCAAGCTAAGCAGGGTAGAACTAACTTTCAAGCAGGAATGCTCACTCAAAGCAAAATGTTAGTGGAACGTTGACAATATAATGTGAACGCTGAATATAGCACAGCAGACAATAGACTTTACGACTTTTGGCCCCAATCGTGTGCACTTAGTTGCGTGCAGTTGATTGTGTGTGTGTGTGTGTGTGTGTGTGTGTGTGTGTGTGTGTGTGTGTGTGTAAGCAGCTACAACAAGAACTCTTAGAAAGAATGCTCTCTTTTCTTATCAACTTGGTTTGCTTTCATTGGTTGTAGTGGCGACGCTGAGTCAATGACATCACGACATCAATATCAATGTTTTCTCGAGTGCCATAATAGGGCCGATGGAACTTTTTCACACGCACAGATCACGGACAACACGATAGCCAATTGATTTGGGTTTTGGCACAGTTACACAACACAATACGATACGGCTCACAGTGTATAAGTTTATCAGTTGGTTATTAAGTTGGTGTGTGTGTGCGTTAGTGTATTGAAAGTGAGAAAGAAGAAAGGCGATTGTTATCGTCGTGTTGTAAACAATGTGATTGAGAATGAAACTCAACGAAGTGACATTGAGAGCAGGAAACACGATAGTGATGTTGCTATTGCTGGTGACATTCTGGTTTTGACTTTTGGGAGGCACAAACTTGCACGCTTGGCTAGTGCGAAGTAGCCACAGAAGTAGCAGTGGCAATGGCAGCAGCACCAGTGACAGAGTTAGTTGTTAGTTGATTTGCAATAGTAGAGAGTGGTAGTTGTGAGCAAACAAACAGAAACAAACATAGAAAGGTTGGGAATTTGTCGCCAGTAGCACCCAACAATTAATCAAGTGTTCGTGTTCGTTGGTCGTCGTCGAGTGCTGTGTTGTGGCGACCAATAGTAGTAATAATAAGATACTGATTTCAGTCATCACACTCACTGACGCCCACGTGATTCACAAGCACAAATACGACAGTTATACACTGCACGGATATCATAGATGCACGGAGAAGCTCTGTGTGTGAGTGACTTTGAAAGGTGACAAGCCTGGGAAATTCGAGACTCATTCGATAGTCTTTTATATTTCTCTCTATTTGGCTATCTCTTGATTTTATTTTACTCCATCGTGCCCTGACCTGTTATGTGTCTATCGTGCGTATTATGCTTGATCGAATGTTTGCTTACACATTTGTGATGTACTTACACTTATCATGAACTAATGATGAGATTCTGCAATGAACCGGATGTGCGCCAACAAACAGCAAACAGCTTTGAATCAATGCGAGTGTGTGTGTTGCTGCTACTGCGGCCACGTGCTGCGTGCCGCTGCTACGTTCACTGGGTTAAGAGCTCACAATGTAAGTTCAATGCTGTGCGATGATTGTTGTTGTTGTTATATGATTTGCATAAAAAATCTTGTTCCATTATTCGCTCCATTTAGTGGACACAAAGCTTCAATTTTATCGACAGGAAATATGAACGCTAATCGATGTTATCACACATTTGCGTGATTGATACTCTCAAGCAAAGATTAGATCAAAAGATGTGTGTATGGCGGCACATATTGATTCGAGTGGCTCGCATCAAGGACAGCATGCAAATGAGATGACACACAAAATATTGCTTACAAGTTATCGATATCTCCATTATCGATGTGAACAGTACTCAGTGGCGTCGGATAGCGAGTAGCGGTCAGTTGTTAGATTAATATCGATTGGTTTTATCTATTTGTCTGTCAGTCAGTCTGTCTGTCTGTTTGTTTGTGTTGGCAGTTAGAAAGTAGGTACAAAGTTCATGCTCACTTGAAATTAACGCCTCCTCAAGTGAATCAACGCTAGTAGTTGAACCATTGGTTGTTGTCGGAGTTGCTGCTAAATAATAGCTCGTGCTGAATATCTGCTACGAGCAAAGTTGTGTTGCTAGTAGCAGTTGTTGCTAATGTCGTTGCGCGTCATAAGTTGTGTGTCGGACCGGAAATGTTGTGAGTAAACAGAAATCGATTTCACGCTTGTGTTGATGATGCAATCTAGCACACTGCGTGTTGTTGCCGCTGATATTGTTTGTGATGAAGCAAGCGTGGTGTTGGGCACACCTGGTCTCATGTAAGCCATATGCGCCAATTGCGCTACTCGCAAGTTAATGCCTGATTCACGACGTTACAGCTAAAAGTTATGCCAGTAAGTGATGCTGACGTTCTGTATGATTGATACGATGTCACAGCTAATAACTGACGACATGCTATCGTCTGTTGTTGTTGCGATTAAGTTGTTCTATAGAATTGAACATTCGACGTGGAATTCTACAGGACATTGAACGTCGAGTGATAGTATAAGTGGAGATGGAATGAAGGCGTATGCAATTGACTCGGCATAAAAGTAATAACAAAAACAAACATCAGGGAAGAACAAAAAACTTGCTGATGCTGGCTGCTTGCTACAATCTATCAGCAACAATTGCCAGCACGTTGCATTGTCACGCGTCTGCATTCGTCCGTCCGTCCCTTACATGTAACGACATGCAACGAGCCGCTCGGATTGGTCACGAGTCATTTCGATACAGCACGGTTCGATTCGATTGGAACGAAATGACAATGTACACCTGCACACTAAGCTTACTGCATCATACAAACAGAGGCCGATAGCTTATGAGATTTATGGCTACAATTTGTTGCTCACTCGAGTGCTTTATAAAGTTTATAGTGAGTAGTGATATGTTTGCTGCCAATTGTTCATTGCGACAACAAATTGCGTTGCTGAGTGTTCGAAAACACTTGCACAATTCTATTTGTAACTTAAGATCCAATACTATTTGGAATAACAGCATACACACAGTTGTTATTCCACAAACACAGTCGTCATTGTGAATGAGTCACACGATGACGACATAAACAACAACAATGAGAACAAGAACAACATGTTTTTGTGAATTGTTGATAGTTTAAACAATGAAAATATTTATCAATGTTTGTTCAAAGTAATACAGAATCTGTTCCGATATGCATAAACAACAATGACAACGACAATCAGATATTCAAGTCAGATACTAATCTCATATATATTCCTTCAACATTGCAACATTGCTCGTTCACAGCATTTTCGGTTATTCATTTTTACTGAGTTCGTTGATGATTCCCTTTCTTTAGGCTGTTGGCTGTTAGTTGGTGTGTGCGGCACGCGCCGAAACAGTTGAAGCCTGAAAATCTACAACAACAACAATAGAAAGATGTTTATATTTTTAGACAAATGCTATCAACATGGGCGAGCACTGTTTGTAGCGGCGGAGTTGGTGGATGAATATGAAATACATTTGCATATTGTTGCCAATGTGAGGCGCCATGATTTATATTGCGTAATCTTTCAAAATTAACTCGAGTGTCACTAGGCACCCAACGGGTGGCACTCGGGACAAAAAGAGCACACCAAGCAGTGCATCAATTGTCCGACAGGCGGCGCTGTTATGTGCGGCGCTATACGGACGCTCACTATTAAAGGGTGTTTCTAACTTAGTTACATTTGAAATTGACCGGGACAGTATGAACCACGTGAACTCGGTCCTGCTTTCGCAGTTTAAAACCGATATGCGGTTTTGAACTGCAAAAGAAGGACGAAGGAGAGCAAAAAGTACACAGTGTACCTGACCGCGTGATATGCTTGTGTACAACTCAATGGGCGTTAAAATTCACTGCTCAAAGGCAGCCAATGTAACTAAGTTAGAAACACCCTTTACTATGAATGTCGCGCTATCGCGTTATCTAGCTTGTAATAAAAACTACTGATACTACTTTTAGATGAGAGAATAATATATTTATTAAGATGTTGCTCGTTCAAAAAGAATTCAACAATACAACGTGTTCAGGGATGAAACGGATTTGTATGATTCTTAAAAATGCAACTCATCAAACAACAGCGTATCGTCGCCGGACGCATTGTTGTTAAATCTGTCGGCAACAAGGGAAGCAACGCAATAAGCATTGTTGCTAGCAATGTTCAAGCGTGCATGCGACAATGCGACTTTTGCAAATGTACTTGCGCAACTACAATGAGAAGCGCCACAAGAAGAGTGGTCATCGAAGAAGCAGCGTGACCCGCAGTAGCAGCGCCTGCCGAGGAATTAGCACGGTGTTTGGCTGTAGACATGGTTGAAGGCTACCATCCTATAGCCAAGATCTTGGACCATCGTGGGCGTGGCCGCTGTACCACTAATTTGGTTGAGTGAAGAACAGGGCAGCAAACTTGGGAGTCAATGGCTCACCTGGGCCGGTGTCCACTGGCTGTAAAGGCCTACCGGCGACGGCGCCGGGCCGAGAATCAGGCGCGCTACCAGCGCTCCCCAAGACAATAGAAATCTCATGATAGATCACTCAGGCTCACCATCGCCGTTTGATGAAGGCGCAATCCGTTAGGTCATGCAACCCGAAGGATTCGTTTTGGGGATTCGTCGAAACTTGTCGTCACAATTTGGGACCTACCAATCTCTACTCCTTCGACAATCGAACTCACTGCACACGAGCAATCGAGCTCACGATTGCTAAAAGTTTGCTGTCGAGACAAGCGGCAGTTGAACAACAACGACACGACATTGATAGGTGACAATACAGCACCTCGCTATCTCGAATAATTCCCCAATGCTCTCAGCAATATGAGTCTCAGTTTTGATAGAGCAGTTGTGTGTACATAGTGTCCAGAAAGTGTCCATCAACCGTAGCCAACAGTCGATCGCCAGTTGTAACTGGCGAGGGCGTGCTGACCGTAGCGCCACGTGTCGCCGTCGCGTCGTCGCGTACTCACTGTTTACATAGGCTTTATTTCAACTTCCGTTGCATTTCAACTATAACTGCAACTGCACTTATAGTTGTACAGTCTCGAGTTGTATCTCTGGCTCGCTCGCTCGTTTTCTTGCTTGCTTTTTCACTTTTGTATTGTGCAATCTAGTGCTCTACTGTACCGTCCTGTGCTGTGCTGTGTCGCGCCATTACGTGACATGACATGACGCAACGCGGTGGTCTGTGTGTCAGTTGTCGTGGCAGCACGTGTCGTGCGGATGGACACTCGGACACACGCAGCATTATTTTCTGCACGCAGCATTCTGTTGCGATGCTATGTTTTTTTTATTTTACTTTCACTGTAGGTTATATCAATCACACACATCTTATTCGAGTTCCAATCCACTTTCTCTTTCTTTTTCTTCTTTATTATTATTCATCGAGTTCAAACTTGTGAGTTGGAAGTTACACAATTCAGAATAAGCGACCCGCAAGTTGTAATATCTGTCCATGTGTCGGTGTGTTTATGCTTCACGGGTCAGTCGGGCGCAAATTTTCCAACAAACTCTCGCACGCTTGCTGATGTTGATGTCGCCATTCGTGGTACTCCGTGCACGTTGTTGTTGAGTCTACACGTGAGATTATGATGTGAGTCTGTTTACTGATTGTTTTTGTTGTTTTGCTGCCGCTGCTGCCGCTGCTGCTGCTGTTCTGTGTCAGTGGCTGACCTCACATCGCTCGCTACTTATTGGACTGTAAATAAATCTTACATGTGTCGATTGTAACAACTATAAGCACACTAGGTAGCACTAAATACAATGGAAACTAAGAAGAAAAAAACGCTGGCCATCAGCAACAATAGCTCGCACGGGTGTTAAAATTTTCATTAAACAGTGCTGACCGTTCATTCGTTGGTTTGCTCATGGCAAGTTTCAGTGAATCACAACTTGCAATTGTTGTTTGATTGATGTAATTGTTACGTCACAAGTTCCCGCGTTAATTAATCAACCGGAAACTTAGCACAACAGACAACATTACAGTAGTCACTCTCGTGCTGTTGTCTCTGCCCTAAAGCTTTCTTGATTGATGCATAACTTTCTTGTACGCGCAAGCGTTTCTTTAGCTTAAAATAGATCTTGCATTGACTCTTTATCGGTTGTTTGAGTGAAAATGGTGCTTCTATTTTTAGTGTGACAGCTCTATTTCTTACCATTTGTTGCCCACAACAACAAGACACAGCAAGTTCTGCGACATTGAATAGCGGCAGCAGCGAAACAGTCTGCAAACATCACACAAGCAAGTGGGCGACCGGATGTCTTTCACAATCACATCAAAAGACTGACCACCATTGCGGTTGCACACAATGTTGACAGATCCACGCAATAATAATCACCACGAAGATAGAAGGACGGTCGGGCGAACGAACGTACAAACGAATAAATAGACATGAAGGCGTTGGTGGTTTGCGTAAAATAATGAGCAACCATCGGCGACAACAAGTTTTATCCGAGTGACAGACAACACACGAACAGAAATAACAACACCAACAAGAGAGCTGACAAAAAGCCTGCCAGTTGGTCGATAATTGGCCCTTTTTATGGCCAATTGAACGTGTGACGAGACAAGAGGGAGAGACAAGCGACAAACAATAGATTGTCAATTGTTTGTTGCACGTATGTCTGTTGATAGTAGCATGTGCAACAGGCAGACGGGTGGCGTGGGCGAGGACGTCGTTATTTTCGGCTCAACAACAGCTTTAACAAACAGCGTTCGTTGTGTGGGCGACGAGCACCTGAACTCAACTTGAATTCAGTCCGCTGGTGCTCGTTATCGATTGACTCGGCGATCCACGTCAGGAACAACGATGACGACGAATACGACACGTGTGCTTCTGTTGTAAGCTATTGTTGGCTGCTTGCTCACTTGGCCGGTCGGTTCGCTGGCTGGCTGACCAACTGACCAACTGAGTGAGCGGCTATTTTCGCTTGTTTGCGCCTCACAAATCACGCGCCTGCTCACTTGACGTTTACATAATCGATGTGCAGGATCAAGGCAGCTATCAATCACTTTCACGTGCCTTTTTTGCCTCTGCTGGCGTTCACAAGGCGTTCAAGCAACAAGCAAAAAAGTGGACAATCCATTGAGTTGAACGGCTAACTGCTTCTTGAATCGAACGACAATCATTTGTGTGATCAAACATTTCAGAAGATTTTACAAGAATGCTCGCTTTCTCTTGCTCGTGTGCTCGCTTGCCGTCTCGTCGTTTTGTTGTTGTCGTCTATTGGGCCATTTCGTTGACGTCGTTACGTCGTTGCATCGATGACGCGCGATGCTTCTAACATCGATCCATCGATCGGATCGATGTCATTCCTGGAACTCAAAATTTCGACCAATACTTGAATGAACACGCACATCGATAATCGGCGGCCAATCGACCGGTTGACCAGTGAGTGAACACTTACGCCCTCACAAACAGAAGCAGCACGAAAAACATTGACAAAAGCAGCGAAAAAAGAAACGATAATCAGGCCTAAGATTCACGAATATTTGACCGATAACGAGATTAAATTCAATGATGAAATGAAACAACACGTGACATAAACGAAAACATAACGAAATCTCATCGCTCAATCGTTTGAGTATCGATTGCTTTTTGGCTTCTTAACCATCATCTCTAGGCCACCGTTTAATCTGTGTTCATTGTACAGAAGCAAACGAGATCACGATTTTGTGCAAAAGAGCAACAGCAACAACAACAGCTTAAATGAATTCAATTCTCAGCTCAACAGCGGTTTGTGTGATTGCTTCACTTGATCTTCATTGACGATTCACGTACAATCTTCACTTGAAGCTCCATTCTTTGATCGCCGATATTTTGTTATAAGCGTTGTAGCATCAACAACAGCAAGTTAGTTGTGTATATGCGTACACAACTGACTGATCGTCTGTTGTGACCGCATTTTTATGGCTCGTGCAATTTTCTTAGAGAACCAAATACAGCCCCTTAAACGATCCACAGAACCTAGACGTGAACTGTTATCGAACAGCAACAAAAAGTGACCACTCGATGCACAATCTATCGAGCCGAGTGAGTACATCTGTTTGTGACACACACACACACACACACACACGCATACAATCGTCGTTGTCTGTTCGTCGTATCATCGACGATACACGCGACATGAGCACACAAGCATTGTGATTGTTGTCGGCGCCACTGGTGGTGGGCGCCAATCGAATGTTGTAAACACTGTTGCACCATTCGAGCAGCTGTCGTGTGACAAAACTTACAAAATTTACTCGACACATTCATAATAACTGTGTGTGTGTGTGTGTGTGTAACAAAATTTGTTAAACATAATGAATGAATGAATTGTGTAAGTGCTTATGCTACAAAATCAGCTGCTGAGTTGTTGACAGCAACTAACAATGGTCACACTTTATGGATTGCAACAGTCAAGTGGGCAAGTAGTCAAGTGGCTTGCTTGTTGTCATATTTCCAGCAAACATTAATCTGTTTGCTTGTTGATAGCTTAGTTCGGCCTCGAGAAGCGACAGGTTGGTACCAAGAGGGCTGAGCTAGCATCCACTTGGCAGACTTCGAACTGCATCGGTCACGTGGAACAAGGTGACGGTTTAGGCAGTGACAATTGGACTCGCGTTGAAAGGCTGAAAGTGAACTCAGTTTCAAACATCAAGCTTAGATAAGAGTAATTCTACAAATATACTATTCACTCTATCTGATTCTATTAACTTCTACGACTTCTTTGACTTAACCAAAACAAGCAAACTTTCAAGCCATGCTTACAAAACAAGACAACCTTGTTCATAACAAAACGTCCGATGAATGGACCGACGCCGTCGCTGTTGTTAATATCGGACATCTGATTTTGTGATATCAAATTGCGTCGGCGGTCACTTCTATGTGACGAAAATCTAATGTCAAACTAGTGTGATCAATTTCCAACCGGAACGGTCTGTCGCAATCGTTGTCAATTGTTGTTTGTGGTCGCTGACAATAGTCGAACGTTACTCAACAATAATATTCTCGAATGTTGTCAATTCAAATTCGGTTCATTAGTAATTCAATTCTTCCTCTTTCGGTTTGTAACGCTTGGCGCCACCGACCTCCTGTTCGCCGCCTGTCTGTCAACGCTCAAACGTGAGTATAATATCATCTTGGGATTCAAGTGACCGGTCCGTTCCGGTTTGCGCCTCAAACAAATACTAAAGTTAAAGATTGCAACGAGAATGATATTTCTCAGTAGCAACAAATTGTTAGTACTGCCATACTCACAGAAATAGCAGTTGTGATATCAGTAGAATGCCATATTTCTGTTGTTGCTGCTGCTGTGGTCGGCAGCTACAGCAATAAAAACTGTAGCAATTGATCACTAGTTGCAGTGATTTGTTTTGACGGGAACTGGACCACAATTTGTGGTCAGAAAATATTAATTTTCTCTCATTCTGCAGTGTAAGTTTGTGGTGAACTGCACTTGCATAACTTTTAGGTTGTGACAGAAACAACATTATTTATAGCTCATGCTGTGTGTTGTTGCAATCAGTATGCGAGCATGAGACAAGCAGCGTTGTAGCTTGACCATTGACCATAGCCAACTGACCATTCCAAGCAAGTGTCACGACGCAAGCGACGACTGACCAGCAGCCACTCAACGAAAAAAACCTGAGTGGCAGCTGAAAAAACTTTGCACATTTTTTGCACAACGCCGACCCTGACGACCGAAAAAAATGGTCGTTGAAAATTATCGTAAGAATAGCGAAGAAACGAAACACGCGTACTATCTGAAGCGGAAGTTAACTAGAAGCTGATCGACAGCTGAACAACTGGTGTTGGTGGCATGACGACACACGATCATAACAAGTTTGTTGTTGTTTGTTTAACTCTCGCTTGAAACTCGAACAAAACATTGTGCGAGTCACGTTGATTGTTCACTATCGATGATGACTTGAATGAAGAGGAAGAAGAAGAAGGGGAAAAAACTGTTATGTGTGGCGTGTGGCGTGTGTCATGTGACATACAAAAATCAATCGCGAACGGATTGACAAGCAGTTAGACAAAAGTCAATGAAGTGCCGTTAGGGCGCTCCCAAGTTGTCTTTATTAGTTATTTTCTCTTTGTTTTTGTTAGTTGACATTTTGTTTGGATCGCAAAACGATTTTTTGTAAACAAAGTGTTCAAAAACACGGCGCTGCTTAGTTTCTAGTCAATCAAGAACGATGACAGGAACGTGTTGGCCACGTGTTTGCTTCCGGTGTTTGTTGTCAACGTCAACAACAACGATGTGTGAGTGAATATGAATGATGCAAGCATTGGGATTTTATAGCTGACTTTAAAGGCTATAAAGTCAAGTTTTTATTTGAAAAAAAAACTGGGTGAAAAATGACGCACACAAACACACACATCATTCAAACTTCAAACACGAGAAAGCTTAGGCAACGAGAGAGCTTTCATTTGAGGTTCATATTTGAAGAGTGGGATCAGCATCGATGGATCCACATAGATTGAAGACTTTTTTTTGAGTGTGTGACCCGATTCTTTACTCCAGCTATTGCGCAATATCAACGCAATAATTGTCCAACTTTAGATTTCGCTTTGCTTGCGACGGGTGATTTTCAAAGTTTGCTTGTGTGCTTGTGTGTGTGTGTTGTCACACTGCGTGTTGTCAAATCACCTGGCGAGCTGTGTTTCGTGCTGTGAGTTGGCAACGCGAGTCGTGAGCGTGTGAACTTACGTAACGTAACGTAACGGTAGCACACTGTACGACAATGTCGGTATGTTTTGAGTTGCAGTTGTAGTTGAGTGCTTGACAATAGCTGGCACCAAATGGTGCCAGCCGACTTCAAGATCGACAGACAGACAGACGCAGCACGTGCGCTCGTCAAAAATTTTATCACTCATGAAAACTGACGACGAATAAACGTTGGCGCACACAAGCGTACGTTGCTCGTGCGTGTTTGACATGTGGCCACATCAATAGCGAGTGCACCAACAACAAAAAGCAGTGCGAGTGCAAACAATATTCATTCGCTAGTCACTAGTCAGTCGGCTAGACATTTGCACAAGATATCTGTTGTTCATTTTTTGCCTACAAATCAAACACTGCCACGCTGAACGATGTTGATGTGAACACTGACAAGTGAGAAAAAAGTGAACGCGTGTAGGCGTGTCGTGCGTGTCATTTCACTTTGATTGAGAGAACGTTTGGCTATGAAATCACTGTTTCACCAGTCAGCCAGTCAGCAAAACAAGCCAAGTTGCGTCCGTCCGTTCGCCCGCTCATTCGTTCTTCTGTATGTCGCTGTTGTCACCGTTGAACGTGTGCGAGTACGGCGCATGCAATCAAAGTCAAACTGCGTGACGCAATAATAAAGTGCAAGCCAATCAGCGGGCACTCGAATGAACTGCAAGTTGGAGTCGATCTTTACCAAAGCTCGGCTATCCTTCGTTCATTCGTTCGTTGACAAACTGCACCAGCAGAGAGAGAGTACCGTGAGAGCAGACATGCAAGACAGTGGGCGTGACACTCGCTTCGACATATCTACTGGCTGTCAATCTTGAAAGACACACATTTGCCTATTGCGTGCAGTGGCAGCAGCAGCAGCAACGACATTGACAACGACAGAGGTAGCAGTAATGGCAATGTGCGACAACACGTAGACTGGTGCTAAAAAGTGAAGCTAAACAGTGAAGCAAAGTGAACAGTGAGCGGTAAAAAGTAAAAAGTAGTGGATTATATCTAGAGCAGCAGTTATCGAGCAACATTGAGAGTGCGATTGAGAGATTGCAGCATTTTATTGCACGCAACACATAGTGAGAGTTTGTATTATTCAAATTGGCTCGTTCATTGGTTTAAATTGTCAATGTTTGCGTAAATCTCTTTCTGTTCTTTCTCACACGCACAACATTTACATCGACATCAACATTGACATAGACATCGACATCGACATCGACATCGACATCGACACCGACATCGGCCAGAACCTCAATTTTAAACTAGCCTTACACCTTAACTGTCTCAGTTGCTCTACTTGTGTGTGCGTTTGACTACAAGCTGACAGTGAGTCAGTCAGTAAAATTCTCACGCACGCATAGGATTGACAAACGGACAATGTAGTTGAAATGCAGTCGAAATGTGAAGCACAAACAGTGAAAAAAAGAGGCAAAGAAGAAAAAGCGATCCATTTGCTTAATGTCAATGTCTCGGTGTCAATCAATGTGTCAGTGGTGTCGTTATTGGCCACGGTGTATGTGGATTACTATGAATGTTTTACACCCAATGAAATATCGCCCACTTAATGATGTTCTAGCTAAACAATGTTGTGCTAATCAATAGTATATCGAACGATGCTTCCTATTGCTGTCCGTGTGGCTGTTGCTGCTAAAACAGCAGAGTGAGCAAGAAACAGCAGCAGTCAGCGATAATTGTCGCATCAACTGCCAATCGATCGGCCTGAAAGGATGCTGGCATCCAGACCAAACCACTAACAATCATCAATTCTTACTTGTCGTCAAGTCATGTGTGATCAAGTCTGAGTCAATGTTAACTCGAGTTCGTGCTCGCTCGCTCTCTCGTTTGTGTCGTGAGCACTCGGTGGCGTGCCATGCGTCCACTCTCGCGAGACTGAGTGCACGTGCAGCCTCACTCGACCTATAAACTGAGTGTATAAGAGAAGTACACACGTGATTGCGGTTGTGTGTGTCAAAGGTCGGCTGCTGGCCAATTGCTCGGCCAACTATCGACTGCACGATGCACCTAACGACTCGATGAAGATTGTGTTCGTGCACGAATCTCCATAAGTGAGTGGGCGTAACCTTGCGGCACCATTTGCATATCGTTGTAATTATGATCGGCCATTCTCGATTGCTTGCCTGACTTTCGATGTTGCTTGACGCTTGTCATCAACTTTTCAGCAACTTGATTTCTATGACTCACTAAGCAACAATGCTAGTCTGGCAATGTTGATGTTGATGTTGCTGTTGCTGTTGCTGTTGCTGTTGCTGTTGCTGTTGCTGTTGCTGTTGCT
>JAIFTH010000070.1:0-73872 GCA_019968535.1 Fragariocoptes setiger | reverse complement strand
TGTGTGTGTGTGTGTGTGTGTGTGTGTGTGTGTGTGTGTGTGTGTGTGCGAGTGCCACGAGCAATAGATGATGGACGTGAGAACGGCTCACATTGCAATGCTGACAATTGAGACAAAATAGAATAAAATTGTCAGCTCAGTTGTAAGCAATCGGCCAACACGATGGGCGTGGTCAGCACTAGAAAGTTCGCAAGTTCAATTGCTAGAGAGCGACAGCTTGAATGTTTGATAGAGCGAATCTGGTGCAATTTTTGTCAGCAAGCGATAACACGACACGCATCGGATGTTGTCGTTGGATGGAACACGCGAACAGTGAATCAATTGAGACGAAACGAGTGCTATTGTTACACACTAGGACACATTAAGTGAGACATTAGAGCGACAAAGTGTTCACGCAATTGGTGTTGCTCGCTCCTTGTCAGCTTACTGTTAGTGCTTAGCATACAAGTGCATATCACACACGAAATGGAATGAAACAACCGAAAACCAATTGAGAGTCGAGCAGTGAGAAGAGCAAAAAGACGAGATACAAAGAAATGATTGACACCAATGACACACTGTGCTACCAGTGACGTAATAATTAGATTAGACAATTCAATGTTGCCATTGGACACTCAATGTAATTCAATTGA
This sequence comes from Fragariocoptes setiger, assembly GCA_019968535.1. Classification (NCBI taxonomy): domain Eukaryota; kingdom Metazoa; phylum Arthropoda; class Arachnida; order Trombidiformes; family Phytoptidae; genus Fragariocoptes; species Fragariocoptes setiger. Next base: position 73,240 of record JAIFTH010000070.1, on the reverse strand, counting down.
CGCACACACGCATGCACGCACACACAACGATAGAAACGACAACAACAACAATTTAGTTTTGATATCATGCTAACGTTGACAACTCAATTGCAGGTTCCAAAAGCGCCAATCAAGCGAACGGCTTGATGGTCGACACCCAAAGCTACTTGTTGTCGTTGTTATTTTGTTTTGTCTTTTCACTGCCACTTGACAATCGTCTGCCACTTGGCACACAATATTTAAAGTTGTGTGTGTGAACAATTCGTTGTTAGCCACAATGGTTGGCGAGCAGTTTTTGTCAATTGCGTCATATTTTCTATCAACTGAGCGTCACTTGAACAAAAGAATGAACAACGCAGCTTACAATCGAATTGAGTTGAGTTGTGTCAGCGTGAGATTTGTTGTCACCGACACACACACACACACACACACGCGCGCACGCTATTGTGACCAGGCTCATTATTGCACAGGAAACGATTGTTCTCTTTCTCTTTTTGTTTGCGATATCATTCAGCCTATAAACATACAACTGTCCAACTTTAGAAAAGACAATCTTTGATTGTTCAGTTCTAACACACAACGCAATTTTGTGCAACATCACATTTACGTGCATTGCAAAGGATATCGATAACGCTTTGTTTACATTTGTTTGCACAATGTGTCGATGAGTGAGTGTGGTCGTCGTACAAACAAACCAACAATTGCGCAACAACAACTCACAATAAGCGATCATTGTCATTGCGATCTGAACGCAATGAACGCTTCGACTAAACTAATAAATAAAAAACTACGCCCACTTGAGTTACGCACAGCTGTTCGTTTGTTTGTTTGACCAGACAAAATGCTGCACATTTAAGCATGTAAGTGCAAATGCAAGTGAAATCAGTGATCGTCACGAGTCGATATTAAACGGAATGATAATAAAAATGGAATAATAAAGCAACTGTTGGCCCACCAACTGAGTTACAATTGAAACAGTGAAACAGTGACGAACGTATTGTCAATGTGACAGGAAGTTGAAATAAAATGACGATTGTCATACAAAAACATAATAATAAAGACAGTCAGTCAGACAGAAGGAACGACAATTGCAACTTGCAATGAAGCACGACAACTTAATGTGTGTGTCAGAGTAACGAAGCTTGCAATCGATATCAATAGAGTGTTTAGGATAAGCAACTCGTGAATAATTAATCATCGCGTGCACGAGCGACGCACTCTCTCCGCTTGACGTCTCTCTAATCTTCTATTTTGTTGTTGCTAAACAGCTGACACTGAGTGAAACGGCGATCATCAAATTGAGAGGCACAAATTGAGAAGAAAAGGAAGGCGTGATCGGAATGAAAAACGGAACAAAAATAAAATGAAACGATCAACATATCAAGTGGCTTTAGTGCGAGACATTCCTTGTCAAGTCGATTGGCGAATGTAAAAAGTTGATCTTTCTTTCTATCGCTCTCACCGACAAGACTCACACGAGTAGATTTAATCAGACAATGTTAGTTGGAATCGAACATTGTCTTCTCCACAATCTTGTCGAATTAAGCTTGAATTAAGAAAGCAAGTAATTAAATTTGCCAGATTAAATTCTGACACAAGCAAATGAGTGAACTGACAATTTGCGTGCTTCGATTGACCGCAAATAACAGTAGCAGCAACAGAAAAAACAAAACGAGAGCCTAAATTACATTTCTTGTTATCCTAAATTGACTCTCTGGCTTTCAGCAACTGTGTTCTCGCTGAAGATCAAACACTGAGCGAGCGTGAAACTGACAAACGAAATTGCGTGCAACTCATTAGGCAGACTGCAGCTTCTTTCGGTGCACTTGTTATTGCTTTCACAAGCGCACAATTAGCGCATATCTAACACTAATTGAACGCCACCGAGAACAAAGCAATTGCGTGCGACCAGATGTTGGTTGCACGCCTTATAGAGCATGTTTAGTTGCATCACTACAGTAGTGCGCTCTAGTGAATCACTACAGTACAGTTGTAATCTTACTAACTGCTCTATTGTGTGCTGCGGACATTGTCAGTTTCTTATTATTATTATTCGTCAATTATTGTGCAACATCAACAACAATCACAAGCAATTGCGTGCGGTCGACTCGTTGCACGCAATTGCGTCGCAACAATCGATCGAGCAAGCAAGCAAGCAACTTGTCTGATTTGAAATTGTGATTGACTCGTTGTAGCTCATCATTTGAACAACTCACGCGCAATCTCGTTAACATTGGGCAGCTCATGTTACGCAATTACGACAACTTTATGTCTTTAGCTACTGCACACTCACAACCATTGGCCAGCTTGTTAATGTTGATAGACAATTTGGTAAGATTGACTCTTTTGCACTTGCACTGCCTATAATCAGTTTAAATACTGCTTTTTCTCTCAAGCCGTCGCTCAAGCGAGTGTTGTCCGTGAAACGGCAATATAATCGGCTCCTATAAGCACACACAATGAGCCAGTGCACTGAGCCATCGCTGGCTACAGCAACAGCTGGCCACAATCTCCAATTTAGATCACCAGCACCGATCAAACAGCGGCAAATGTTTAATCCAGCTGACCCGTTGATGACGCGTTGCAGTTGAGAAAAGTTGAGTCGAGAATTGCTCAATCAGATTCAACTTGAATCCTATCTTTGTTGTTCATTGTTGTCGGTAACAGACATACGGCCAATTATAAGTTAGTGGAAAAACTGAAAGAACAAAAGATTGTGATCAACTTAATTTTTAGTGGTCTCGATAACTATGGTGCTCATGTCTAACTAATTTCAGAGCTAGCGTTCGCCCTCGCCTCTTCTACATCACACGGAGCAACACTAATTACAGCTGAACGTGTACGCTAGCGATAAACTTGAACTGAGTTGTTTGAACTTGAGAATCTCACATTTTGTCCTCTCTAATAAGCGAATAACGTAATCTCTTGACAAACTCGAATTGTCATGTGACAAATAAGACTGTTGTGTGTTGATATAGCTTGCTTGCCTGCCTACCTCAGCAGTGCAAACTCGAACACTCATAAGTTCGATGAATCAAACTAATAATCTCTCAATTGATTTGATCATACACGTGATATGATGCAACGCACATGCGGTGATAATTCATCAAGTCTTTTTCTTCTCTCTCTCTCTCTCTCTCGATTAATTTCGCAGAATCGAGCTTTCTTGCGTCTATTCTGTGTGCCAACAGGTGCTAGACTAGAATCTTGTGAGCTGCTTTTTAGTTTTTGCTCCAATTTAACCCACAAACCTTGCTGGCGAGTTGTCATATGAATCGATCAACAATACAAGTTTTGAGTTAGCTTGCCATTCAGTTGGTTAGTCGCGAAGCACACAATAAATTGCTCGCAGTGCAACAACAAAAAATCATCTCATTCGATCTGATCAAATGCAACGGAATCGAAACAAGCAATTGAACGATTGGGCGGAACAAAGTTCAAAAGTTGAGCTTCAATTCATCAGGTGACGTGTGCAACTCGCAACTAGTGCTGTGTTGTGTTGTGGCTAGTGAGCACGATCACAACCTGAAGCACCGCCTTCTCCTTGCGAATGGCCGCTGGCGAGCATGCGCCCGAGGCGCGCGAACTCATCGCTGCTCACCTGAGCCACCGAACAGCGGAATGAACAGCGGAACGAGCCAACAACAAAAGCATGAGCATAGTTATTATAGTTGTGAGCATAAGCACACTATGAGCGCCATCTCAGCTAAACCTGTATTGAATTGAGAACTAGCACACGCAGTCGAATGGCAGTCAGTGCAACAACCTCCTACCAACTGCAAAACTGGCACACCGATTCTCTTGTTGTTGTTGTTGCTGTTGTTGTTTTTAATGTGGTTGTCCTTATTGCTGCGGTTGTGCCGCTCGTCGTATGGCCAATACCAACATCAATCGTGTGAGCATCGATTATCGTTGATTCAAAACTTGCAAAGTTAATTTTTCGAATGCATCAAAACACAAAACAAATTCACAATCACAAACACGCTCGTCTTGATTTGGCTCGACTTGACTCGAATCAGCTGAGTCTATAGTGACATCTGCATCTCTAATTCATCACTTCAATGGCCTCAATGGCGCCTCAGCAGCAGCAGCAGCAGCAGCAACAACAACAACAACAACATCATCAACAGCAAGCCGCCGCTTTGGCTGCTGCCCAAGCAGCGTTTGCAATGTTTAGACAAGGTCAGCATGCGTTTCACAACAATACGTCATCTCATCAACATCAGCAAGCTCATCATTTGCATGTGTCGCATCAAACACACCACCAATTTCAAGCTAATCAAGTGCCACATCATGAATTGCACGCGCATCAAGTGGAAGGCGTCATCAAGAGTGCGTCAACGTCAGTGATTGGTGGCTCCAAGCCTAAAGTGGCCACTCCAGCTGTAGTTAGTAAAATTGAGCAATACAAACGAGAAAATCCTACCATTTTTGCATGGGAAATACGCGAACGTCTCATCAGCGAATGTAAGTTTGTAATCAAATGTGCGTTTGTCGTTCATTGCTTCGTTTAGTCGATCTAATCGCTTTAATCGCTCTAATATCTTGATGTTTCATTCTTGTGCGGGTGTGTGTGTGTGTGTGTGTGTGTGTGTGCGCGCGCGCGTTCTTAGCTGTTTGTAACAACAACACAGCTCCATCTGTTTCGTCGATCAATCGAATCTTACGCAATCGAGCTGCCGAACGTGCACAAGCTGAATTTCAGCGCAATTATTGGATGAGCGGTCAGTCGTCGTCACATGCGGCGGCGGCTGCGGCAGCGGCCGCTGCGGCTGCAAGTGCACACCGCAATCCGTTCATGACAATGCCAACGTTCGATGCACCGCCACGAGCTTCCATTCTGCCGCCTCCACCTGTGCCGCCCAATCAATCGCATTTGGCGCGCCTCTCTTCGTCGTCGTCATCGTTACACGACATCAATGGCTCCATGAGTCCGTTGATGGCAACCAAAGCGGCGCCCTCGTCGTCGTCGTCTTCTTCCGCTTTGTCTGTGTCGCCTGCACCGATTGCACAAAATCAACGGGCGACGTCGGGCGCACCTTTGCCTTTGGCGCTGCCTGTGCCGTTGACTGGCATGAACTCATCGGCAACCAACAACGGATTCGCACATTTGATTGATCAACATTTACACTCGTCGTTGTGGGCCGCCGCAGCGTCGGCTGCCGCTGCATTAGGCTCAGCGTCTTCGACCGCTTCTTTGAGTCACTCAACTCAAGCTGTTACATCACACGCTCAAGCTCAACATCAACATCCGAATGCAGCTTTCTTGCAACAATTGGCTCCGTTCACTGGCTTTGCTCACAATCCAATGCTGATGGGCGCCAACTCACACGCGGCCGCCTTCATGCATCCGCATGCAGCCGAACTTATGGCCGCCGCTCAGCAACATCTCGGTCTCACTTTGAATCTCAACAACAATCGAGCTACTGGCGAGCCAAATAGACCAACTTCAGACTCTCATAAAGTCAACTCTAATCATCAACGTCACAATGGTAAGTGAACTCACCAACTTTGTTGTCGTTCTCAACTCTATAGCAACAGCAGCAGCAGCAGCTCATAGCAATTCAAGCTGATCGCACTCACACACATCGAGCAGCGCCATCTTGTGATCAAAAAGCTTAAGAAATAACTCGGTTTCATTTTTTTAACCATAATTATTATCAATTCTCCGTCCTCTTTTTTTTCTCAACATTGAACTCTCTAATAGAAAAGACGGACCTTTGCGATGTCACGAGCATGTCAGTGAGCAAAGCGCAACAAAATTGCTCACTAAAATCAAACACAACAACAAATATCGACCACAACAACGATTCACAACAATTGATACACAAACGCTCGGTCAAAACACACCACAAACAAAGCGACATTGAACGCACGCAGGCCAAAGATTCTCGGATTTTTCACACTATCGATTCAATGATCGATTCGCACACCAATCACAACAATGTTGTACTCAACACCAATCGAGCATCCAGTGACAGTGACACTTGCAGCTTCACCTGTGACGATAATTGCCAGACATCTCTTACATTACGCACCAAAGAACTAAACAAGGAATTAGAGAATGAAAATGAGCTCGAGGTTGATGAGGTCGAAATTGATGTTGTCGATGGCAGCGACAATGAAGCTCTGTTTGAGTCTCAACAGCACAAATCAACAGCAACAGCGGCTGCACCAACAACGATTGCACAATCCACCGATCGTCACAGTCGGCTTTCGTCGCCGATAGATGGCACCATCATCATTTTCAACAAGTTGCGTCCCACTAGCTTCACATCAAACGGTTCGATCAAATCGCTAGACGAAGCGGACGAAGAAACGTCAAGTGTTGTGACCTCAATTGATCGACACGACATCCATGACGATGAACGTGAGGCAGACCGCAACGCCGACTGGTCGTCAGCATCATCGTCGGCGTCGACCTTCTCGAATCAAAGTGCTTGCAATCGGCCCCTTGACAGCACCAACAATCGACCGGCTCCATTCTCGATGGCATACTTAATGGGCGGCCAGATCTCAGGCACTTCTGATGCCCAATTGGCCGGCTCGTCGTCCTCTGCGGGACACTCGATACGCTCATCCAACCAATTATCTGCTTCGGTGTCGTCTAAATTTCGACGCAACCGTACCACGTTCTCACAAGAGCAACTTGACATTTTAGAGCAAGAATTTGAGCGAACCCACTATCCGTGCGTTGCAAAGCGCGAACAATTGGCGTTAGTCACCAATTTAAGCGAGGCAAGAGTTCAGGTTTGGTTCAGCAATCGGCGAGCCAAATATCGGCGCCATCAACGGCAGCCGTACTCATGCGATCCGAATGGCTACAAATCGCCTGATTACGAATGCTCGTCATCATCTGGTTCACGTCACGAGTCGTCACAAGAGCCACGAGATCGTTGCGACACACTCAGTAGTCTCGACGATGATCACGACATGAGTGAAACCGAATTCGAGCAAACGATGGAAGCTTGTTAGCAGACAGTCTTTACGACGACACGTAATAAAAAGCAAATCAATACTGTTTTATTAAACTTGAAACGAATTGCGTTCATTCAATCGTCTCCTTACATTGCATTGTGACCTTATTTTACAGTCACATGGCAACATCTGCTCAAGTTAATCTTCATTGTTCCACTACTCTGGTTGAATATACACGAGATAAGTGAAACTTACAAGTTAAAATGCAGGCAAGCAGACATGGAATGTGTACTTTTTCGCCCATTGTCTCATATTAATATATTTAGCATCATGCATTTAATAATAGATTTGCCTCTGACTCTGCGCTATTCGTCATGGCATCAAGCAAGATACATGTGCATGACATTGTCTCGAAATTCTTCTATGATAATATAATCACTCATTAAACAATCAGTGTTTGATGACTTCACTTTGAAATCATTGTTCATTCTTGATTATACTTGACTTTTAGATTCATACAGCGTGAAACAAAAGTGACACAGGGAAAAATCAAAAATGTTAATCACCAATATGAATTATATATTGCTGGCACTATTGATAGTGTGCTCAATCGTATCCAATTCATCGCAAAGCACTGATGTGATCTTCAGAGAATGTGAAGATCGTTTGAAAAATATCGATACCATCGAGAGGGCACAAACATTCATCAAACAATTGCAGAAATATCATGAAAATGAACATGAGACGACCAATAAAACTTTGGTTTCCACAATCAAACCATGCGTGGAACAATACGACTCTATCATTGATTTGAAAAAAGTCTTGCCGGATGATAACACAGACTTATGTCATCCTAATCATGTAAGCAATGTGTTGCAATATCATTATACGCACATTCATTCTCCTCACTTGGTCCCTTTCATGACATTGAAACCAAAGCCCATGATTCGTCACTTCTTTCGACGTTACATGCTCCACATCAGTCTAGTATGTAGGCGTAATTTAGTTTCAAATTTGAAAGAAGCAATGAATATGCCAGACATTGAAAAGGACGACTTCCTTCAGGTACTACCTTGGCGCCAACACGAACCTCCAACAGAGCGCTCGACCGACGCTGTGATGGCTAACGAAAGCGAATCGATTTTGTATCAAATCAGTCAAACCAAAGAGATGGATGCAGCTAAAAGCGATGTTCTCGAGGTGGTAGATTCTATTGATGATATTGATCATCTTGCGTACATTCTTCCTATCGGTTGGGAAAGAAACTCGATAGAACCAAATCAGGTATCAATGAGCCAAGAGGAGCTTTTAGTTTTCGAAGAAACTAGCTCGCTTTTATTGCGAGATGGTAAAGTGGTCCAAATCATTGATACGTGCGACAAACTAGCTAAATTCTACGAAGGCAGCATATTATCCATAGTTCGAATGTCTAATGCTGGATATAACTGGCCGAGTAAACAGATAGACAGAGAGTCCGAATTAACGAAAGAGGATCTTCGACTCAAGAGTGACTGGTTAGCTGTCAGTATGGCCTGTTTCACCTTGCGAGTCATTCGCCATAATTCAATAGATGGACAACAAACTAGAATAGAATATCACTCATTTGGTTCAAACAGAATCGGCAAGAACGAGATATTGGGAATATCGCCTCAATACATAAAAAAGAATTCACTATCTAAGGGTGCACATTTACGAAGAGTTTTGCTACGAAACATTAGTAAGATGGGGGTTGCATTCTTACAGAAATTGATCAAAAAAGTTGGTTTGAAAACAGCCAAAGCAACCAAGATGCAACAAGTTTTGCATTTCTTTCAGAAATCTTCTGGTGATCGACCATCAATGATGGACAGTGGTGACTGGGCATTCCTCAAACTTATTGGTGCAATTGTTGCTATTATACTAATTTCTGGCCTGCTTATAGCAGTGGTGGTAATATGCTTTAAATACGGGATTTTTTGTGGCTGTCATCATCATCATTTACTGGGTTAATTTCCAAACCAATGATTAGTTATGTGACATAAGATTAGAGGATCCCTAGTTTCATGTTGGAGATGTAGCTTCCCAAGCTCCAACATCAACATCTGGGCCCGATCCCATTTATTTTAGCAATAAATAATATTGTTACTTCAAATTGGTTTTTCTCGAGATTCGATTTGGCTCAGCATATTTGAGCTTGCTTTGCTCGTAGTTGTATCTTTGAACGATTCATAAAATGTTTCGCTGTGAAATTGCACAAAATGTGAAACAGTATGTACGATCTAGCTCGTCGAAGATGTGGTTCATCCACAGTTTGCTCTGGCATGAAAGCGAGAGTTTCGAGCAATGTACAAAAGCACACAGACATGCGTACACATAAGCACTTTCTACATAAACACCAAATGTGTTAGCACTTTTGCAAAGCGAACAGTGAAAGCACACAAAGCGAACAAGTTGCCACCACATTTTAGTGTTTATGTAGAAAGTGGTTGTGTGTGTGTGTATGTGTGTGTGCTTGTCTGCATGATGTGCGTGTGGAGTGTGTGATGTGTGTGTGTGTGTGTATGCTTGTGTGCATCGCTGAAAACTCTTGCTTTTAGAACAAGCTGTGGATGAACCACGTCGTTGACGAGGTGGATTGTGCGAAACTCACGCTGTGAGCTTACACAAACTCAAATGCACGCTGTTGGCCTCGTCGACGCAATTTCGCCTCGCGACGCCAACTGGCGCAACAGACATCCACACCTGAGAAAAGAAATTGCCCATAGACACGATTGTAGGAACGATGCGTATAAAACAACAGCCATTCAAAATAGTGACCAACGGCCACGGATCGCCCGGTCCCGACGATGAGAAAATTAATATTAATAATAATAACACACACGATGATAATTTTAACAACAGCAACATGAACGAATTATACGACATTATGGACGAGCATAATATTGACAATGCCAACCACGGAGCCAATGGCAGCAGTAGCCTTTTAGATCAATTGCACGCCAGATTCAATTCCAATAATAACAATAATAATAATATCGAACACACAGCAGCAACAAGTAGCCTCATTGTAACACGCACAGGTGACGCATACAATCATCATATTGTCGTTGGTCGCGATTCATCATTCCATCCCGAACCTACCATTCCTCCGCGTCGCAGTTCAAACATAAAGCGAACATTCAATACAGGTCTTAGATTGAATCAAAGTTTAGCCAATCTAATGCGAGTTTTTGGTCAACAACCTACAGCCACCATACAACAGCCTAGCGACGATGATCTATCATCTCGATTTGAACGCGTCGAGAGTACATTTCTAAATCTGAAGCAAAAATTGCAACCCGATGTTCCGTTTTCAACAAAATTGCACGAATTATTCCAGCAACAACAACAAATCATATTAAGTCAGAAAAAACTGAATGCATGGCATAATAGAATCTCAATGGAAATGAGACGAGCGAGCTCAAATATGTTGAGCCAAATTGAATCTCAAATGGAATTATTACAGAAATCAGTGGGAGCTTGTTTAGTTCAACAACAGCTTCTCAATCTTCAGGGTCCAGTTGAAACTCCAAACCAGCACCGACAGCAACAACACCGGCAGCAACAACAGCACCAGCACCAACACCAACAACCCCAACAATCCCAACGCCAACAACAGCACCAAAAACAACCACAACAACCCCAGCACCAACAATCGTCCCAACAACAGCAACAATCACAATCGGACGAAACAGCTTGTCAATCTGAGTTCTATTGCAATGAGCCTGGATGCGGCAAGTCGTTTCCAACACTGAGAAAGCTACGCCATCATCATGTGGTTCATTCGGACGATTATCCATTTGTTTGTGAAATCGATGGATGCTCCAAGAGATTCAAGAGAAAGTTTGGTATTGATTTGCATTCAACGACTCACTTTGAGCTTGTGCCTAAAATGTACACAAAGACGTCTAACAGTAGTAGTTTACCATTTTTCGGACGACGAATGCAGTACAGTATGTGCAAGCCTTGTGGCAAAAAATTCAAGACTGTGCAAGAGTACCAATATCACATGATGCGTCACGGTGAGGAGCCATTCAAGTGTCCGGTGAAGGGGTGCGGACAAAAGTTCAGCATATGGAAAAGTTTCCAAAAGCACAGAGCATCTCACTATTTCAACTATCACTGTAGAATGGACGAAAAATGCAAGCATCAAACGACAAACTTGCAACTTTTGAAGTTGCACATTTATTGTTGTCATTTTAGACGTTCGGTGCCGGCCGATGTACCCAGAGTGATTGGTGGCTCTGCGTCAGTGTCCGTATCGGGATCGGCATCAGGGTCTGGATCAGAGTCAGCATCAGCACCAGCGTCAGCATCTGCCTCGCCTGACGTTGATCAGTGTCTAGATGAAGAACCCTCTCCTAAGCGACTCAAACCGATGCTCGCACCACGCTCTGATTCTCCGGGACCCGAGAATCAGCTTTCGCTGTCCGTTCGGCGTGACGTACGTCCACGCAGGAATCCGCCTCGACGCACAAAGCAAGCCAATCTACCAGAGTAAAACTGACTGTCTCATTGACTTCTTTACATACATTCTTGGTATAATCAATATTTATCCGCACGTATAAACATGTAAACATATCGTACATACAATGGAATAAACATATCTGTTCATTTTAATGATCATACGTCGTGAGAGAGTACAATTTCCATTGCAGGTTGAGACGATTTGTCACGCCTGAGGGCATATTGCAAGAGATGAGCAGAGATCCCGAAGAGTGTTTATCGTTTGATTGAATGGTCGAAATATTGAATTTCTCACCAAAGAGAACAATGCTCTTAATTTAAAGCAACCTCGACCAATTAAGCGATATTGGGTCTCGTGCAATAGGCAATATGCTCAACTATCACGTGTACCAAAAAATTTGAGGTGTTTTCGCTATTCTCGAGTGAAAATAAGCAACAGTGTGATGCTTAACTCTCTATCGAAGCTGTCAATGACTGGCGCTCTACTTCTATTCGCCGGTTTCAACTTAACTAGTGATCGTTCATGCACTCGAACTACTCTGAACATGAGTCTCATAAATACTGCCACATTCTCTCAGCTTGTGTTCGACCTCATTTATCTTAAAGTCAGCTTCGAATCTGGATCGTTCGCTTTGGCTGGCCTTCGGACGCCAGAGGAATCGCCCCCATCGATTGCTCCCATCGACCAAATAAATGTCGCCAATTAATGTTCGTGGGTAACTACGGATGGCCTTAGATCGGACACATGCAAGTCAACAATAATGAGTCATTTGTGCTCCTTCAGTGCCAATCAACAAGAGAGGCTCTTTCAAGGTGAAACACTTGCAATTAATCATGTGAGTCAAAAGAGCTAATATTTTTATCAGTCGCTTATCGAGGAGTCGATAAGGAACGTTCGTTCCTTGTCGACGGTTCATTTTGCATCCAGTGTACGCAAGTGAATAGATGTTGTTTTCACATCAACATTCGTTGTCGAGCAAGCTACCAAGTTGATGTGTTTCGAGATTCTTGTGTGGTCACCTAAATTTAGTTCATCTCACTTGAAATGTGAACTTGAACTTGAAATGCCAAATACGAAAGATCGAGAAACAACGAAAAGGTTGGTGAGCGTGAATTTCTTCAGCAATGGCCTGTCATTGTTGACTTGATAGCGTAACGGTTGTTGTTGCCGTCGTAGATTGCTTTTCATGAACTCGAAAGCATTGGTCAAGATCAACATCACATATTAAGTAGTAGATGGTTTTTTCTTGCTATCTCTCTTTCTTTTGCTCTCGCACCTGACGTAAAGAAACGGGCGCTATGTTGCGCAATTCAGTTATGCAGTTATTGCGAACTTGAGTCATTTATAGAAGAAAAAAGATCGAGAGAAGAAAGGAGGAAAGGTTTGCTTTTGCTTGTGCCAACTTCTTTGCACTTACAGTTACTCTCTCGATAGCTATTTTCAGCCATCGAGAGAGCTGACTAGGAAGTCAGCGAAGCCAAAGGTGTATCACGCGAATGTTCGTACAATGTGTTGTTGTAAGAGTGCTTGTTGTTGTGGTGCTGAGCACAGAACAGTTATTGTGATGTTGAGCAATGAACAACAGTGTGAAAGGCGTTCAAACTCTCTTGAACTCTCGAACGTTTGCGCTAATTCGAGTTCAGATTCCGGCCAACGCCAGCAACATTTTTCACAGTCAATGTCTCTCGCTGTGTGTGTGCTGCAGCTAATGCCAACTGGATTTTCCATGAATGCAGATGCATTGCTGATGTGGCTGGTAAGATTCTTCCGTCGCTGTTTGATTGTGCTGTTCATGCATTGGACAGGTGACGTTACGTAACGGTTTCACCAGAACCGCAATAGTTGCTTTCAGGAACCGACGTCATTGCCACTGTTGTTTATTGTTGCATGCAACAACAACAACACTGACCTTGCCCGATGCTCGACCTGAACATCAAGCGTCTGTTCGGTCAATGTTGATGCAATGTGGATTCTCGGTTGATGCAATTCGAGTGGATTGCCGTTCAATTCGTACGATTGTTCGACGTTGACGTTGAATGAAACTAACAATTGTTTGGCTTCATTTAACTGTCGTGTTTTGTGACCGTTCGATTCTAGAAAACACAGCACAAAGGTCACAGCAGCGTGTTGTGCAGTAGTTGGACTAACTGGCAATGATCGATTGAACTAATATTGCAAATCAACGAACATCGTCTGATTAATCGATAATATCGATATTTTCAGGCACAACATTGGAGCAGTCGAAAGAACGAGACGACGACGTCTCAATCGAGTGATGACGCTTATCGGCAAAAGTAATCCATCTTTTGTCACTTGTTGCTTGCTATCGTCTGTTGTCTACTGCTCGATTGCTCGACTGCTCTACTGCCTCATGAATCAAGCATCATTTTTCACTGACATATGTTTATCATCATCAATAGAACAGACACTGGCTCACTCACTCATTCACTTGATGCTGTTTGCTGATAATCACATTCTCTCGATTGTGGCTCGGAGCTCGAGAGAACCCGTTCAAGTTAGCCGTTGTGAGTGATTTTCGAATCGAATCGAATCTATTCAGCGAACATACGAAGCCTGACAAGCACAAACTCGAGCACAATTTTTCTTAAGAAATTCTTTCGTAAAATTTCGCTTGCAACATAAAATTTGACAAGCAGCCGATGTGTGCATCACAATCTTTTGCTTTTGTTCACATCAAATCATGAATCGATCACGCTCAGGGAACAGGTAGCGTTATTGCCGCTTCTGCCTCTAACGCGTACAATTGTTTGATCGTTGTACTAGTAGACAATACAAGCGACTCTTCGTGTGTTGACAAAGCAAGCACACGTGACAATACGTAACAGTTATTGTTGTGTGCTGCTATTGGTTCGCACGAGTATCGTCAGTTGCGCAATAGATTGCATCACGCGCGTTACTCGTGCCTTTGTCAGTGACAATGCGTGTGCAAGACGTGCATTGTTGTTGTGTTTAGTGAGCACATTACGATAACGCTCTGTGCATGTTCATCTCCACGTGCATCGGTTTCGCAAAAGAAAGAGAGAGAGAGAGAGAGGGATTTTATGCTAACAGAATCAGAAAAGAAACGTTGAGCACGTGAAAACGTGAGCGTTGAAGGAGTTTGTTGAGTTTTTTGGTTCCCAGGATCTGAGTTTCTGACATTTGCACCTTTTGTGCGTTGTACGTGCGTGCGTTCGTTGCAGAGAACGCGCAACAGTTGCGCAACAGGAGCCCACACCACAGCAGCCACGTAGCCTGCGAACGAGCGTAAGCAAGCACAACTAACGGAATGCTCAACATCATCATGTTGTCTTACGTAACGGCCGCATTCAATGGTTCCGGACTCTTTGTTGTCGCACGCGAGGCGGCCGATCTCACGATCTCAACTCGCACTCTGCTGTACCCCGTTCTATTGCGTAATGCTGCACTGACTTATAAAAGAGTCGGCTGTAAAATTCGTGCGAACCTTATGATGCCGGCTGGCGTTGGAACAATTGTTTTCGTTCCCAGATTTTCGTGCTCGGTGGTGCCTTGTGTACGTGTGCATTGCGTAACACACGTACAGCACCGAGCGCACAATTGCCATAAGGTGCTCGCGAATAACGGAACGAGCGTGGGACTCGATTTTGTGACCACTAGCGAATAGAGCGTAGCGGAAATTGACGCACACACCTCCGACTGTCTGCAGCTGACGTTACACAAGATTGTGTTATTTTTCAATTCTTTGCTCACTCATTTCCGCTCATCGAATGTTTGCTGCTTGGCTTGATTGTCGTGCATCGTCGTCCTGTGTTCTGTGTTTGTACAGAAAGCCGAACACAGAATGTGATTGGATTGCATTACATCAGATATTAGTGTGTGCGAGGGTCGTGGTTGTCGCGCATACTCTGCACGATCGAGTTTCAACTCCGATCTTGTTGCTGCTCGCACAATTGTAAGCTCGGGCATTGCAAACAAACGAGCAGACACTCAAGCAAAAAAGCCAAAGGGTAAGTGAGCATGGAATATCAATCGGAATCAATAGCTAGGCTTTTGTGTGCCTGTGTGTTTGTGATCGATATTTGAATAAATTATTTTGTGTCTAAATTTATGTGCTATACGTTTCAAAATTTAT
Organism: Fragariocoptes setiger; assembly: GCA_019968535.1. NCBI lineage: Eukaryota > Metazoa > Arthropoda > Arachnida > Trombidiformes > Phytoptidae > Fragariocoptes > Fragariocoptes setiger. Next base: position 57,743 of record JAIFTH010000070.1, on the reverse strand, counting down.
TGCTCGGCAATAAAATGGACGCTGGCTGAATATTATCATCGTAAGTATCAGTAGATCACATGTCCGATCATTGGCCATTCAACGCGGCAGCAGCAATAACGACAACGACAATGATGCAGCGAGCAGCGAGCAGCGAGCAGTGAGCAACGAACAACGAGCAACAATCAACAGGCGTCTGCTCGAATGAAAGAAAAGTAAACGATTCAGATTCGATTTCAGTGCCGAACCGATTGTTGTTTCATTTTGCACGCATCGACGCTTGAATGTCGTGAATGTCGTCTAGCACGTGCGTATGCCAACAAAGCTTAATAGCCATCGAAGGAAGGAACGAACGAACGAAAGGACGACGCGAGCCAACTAAGGTAGAGTGGAGCCGCCTACGAACAAATATTGTGGGCTCAAATTGTGTTGTTGGCATAAATCTCATTCGGCTTAATCTCAGTCGCAGCTGACATCAGCATCGTACAGCATCGTACAGCATCGAACGCAAAGGACGCAAAGAACGAACGAGATGTTGTTGTCGTACTCGTTGCTTGGCGACAATCGAATCTTTTCGATCTATTTTTCTTTGTCAACTCTCAGCTCATTTGTTGCTCCTGATTGACACTTGCCGTTCAATGACGACTACAGTCAGCCGATTATTCAAAAGTGTGTGCTTTGTCCATTCGACTCTCTTCGTCCACTTTGTGAGTGCATACGTGCGTGTGTCGGACGTGCTAATTTACATGTTGTGTTGTCGCAGGTGGTCGTGTATTTGAGCCAGCGAGCGAACTTGGCTTGCTGCTTCAGCTGGCATCATTTGAACCTGCCAACCATTGTTGTGTCCAACCTGAGCTCCAGTTGCAACTCTCGTTCACTCACAGCAGCTCAAAATTCAACTCCAAAGTCTCAAGCTCAAATCAAACTGTGAGCTCAAAGTGTTTGCTATCAAGCAACCTTTAATCTGGCTGCACGTTTCGTTCTTCAATTCGTTCAGAGTTTGTCCACTCGGCTATTCTTTGCTTGTTGCTTGTTTTTCTGTTCGGATGTCCGACTGTGTGCTGCCGTTCAGCTCAAGATTGAACATCGGCATCAAGTGATGCGATTGTAGCGCAAGCGAAATGTAAATAAAATAAACACGCACCTCATTGGCTCATTGGCAAAGCGTTAGAGTTGACAAAAGCAAAAAAGTAAACTTTTCAACGCAGTTCAAGTATTTTTTGTCGCTCTTTGTTGTTCGCCTGTCTATCAGTCGTCAGTCCGTACGTTCGTCCATTTGCCTGTCAACTGTGCACGTGCTCGTCAATGTGCTCGCTCACAGTTGCCGTGCGTGCGTGCGTGTGTAAAAATATTGATACGTGCTAATCAAATTTGCACACAGTCGAGTCTAATGAACCGAAGCGTGGGCGTCAACGGAGCCCAAGTTCGTTCGAGCGTGTTGTTGATTTTCTTGCGCTTGCATTATCTCTGTCACTACCTTTTGGCTCGCAAAGTGTAAATGAATTATTGCAGCACGCGATGAAACTCGAGAATCGGAAGTGCAATTTGTTGCTCGCTAGTTTGTTTCCGTTGTTGGCGTTACTGCAATCGAGGCTTGCGGTGCTTGCAATCGATGTTGTTGCGCTCACCCGTCGAATTTCCGGCGTCCGTCGTCGCTGTCTTTTGATATTCGCTTGTCGTCATTGTTACTGTTGCTGCTTTTATCATTGCCATTGTTGTGGCCGTTGGTGTTAGTGTTGGTGCTGTCGTTGCTGTTGTTGTTGTTGTTGTTTGTTGTTTGGTGTTGTCGTTGTGGGCGACATGAACATCAACACCAGCGCTGACTCTTTGACATTTTGATGCGTGACACGTAGCGAAAGTGTTGCTTCCTGTTCTGTTGATCCGGTTGTGAACCAATCAATCGCATTGATTGTTGTGATCGATGTGTGCATAATCACAACAAGATTTCCGTTTGCATGTCTTCAAAAATCAATCAAATGTACATCAACAAGAACACGAACAAACGAACAAGCGAAAGTTTCAAGTGGACTTTTATTTCGAACAATAATTCGAGTGCACATTTGAGTGAAAAAAAAACGCTATTTTTAGCGCTCACGTAGCTCACGTTGCTCGCCAAGTGTCGTCTATGATCGATCGATGGATCGACACCGACATTCGATCACAAAGCAGCTCAACTGGAGGCGATGTTTGACTGATGCCGAATCAGCCCAACATTGTCGACACTCAACAGGCCAAACACCAATCGACATTCGACGAATAACCAAAATCAGTGTTTCAATCACCAAATGTGTGCTCAGCTGTGCCCAATTAACGGCTACTTTGAAGTGGCTTGAGCATTGAACACAGAAACACCTTGCCTTCATCGACACCTTTATCGAGCATGCGCCGTTTCATTGGCTAATCAATGTATCGATGAGCTAAAAATAAATGCAACAGCAACAATAAGAAAAAAAATCAGATAAAAAACACAATTAGAGCACGTGATGCGGATCTGAGAACGCCGCCGCCGCCGCCGCCGCCGCCGCCGCCAAACGACACGTAAATCAAGCAACTAATGAGGCGACAGTGAAAGCGACTTGCTGCTGCTGCTACTCTCGTTGTTGGTGTGCAATTAGCTGTGAGCTTGTACTCTAGTTTATCACATTGAATTCGAGTATTGTGATTTTGATTTCGTTTATTTTTGGATCAATCAATGTGGTGCACGAAAAAAAGCTCATTGATTTTGTATTCAATTTTACGACCAATGAGCCAATCCTTCTTTCAATACATTCGCACACCTTGTCTTTCGATCAACGGCACACACGCAAACGAACAAACGAACGAACGAACGAGCGAACGAGCACACGACTATTGTGACGATTCGATGCGAAAGTGACGCAAATTGAGGCTCTATTTTTGTAAAATGAAATAAAAAAGTGCACGCGTCATTTAGAAGCACAAATCGTATCGAATCGAGCTAAAGCGAAACAAACAATCTGAGAAAGAAAACACTAACAAGCTCGTGTGGCGAGAATAATGAGCAAGTTGTTAAAAATAAAATGAACGCTCGTGTTCACAGTGCGATATCACATTGCATTGCACTAACGAACGCACTGAACGCACTGATTTGAATATGTGGACAGTTGTAACGGCCAAGCACACATTCCGTTACATTGTTATCGGTGTATAATCGCCATTAGAGAGCGAGAGAAGAGCGTACAGACGAACACAATCGAAGTGGACAGATGGACTGGCAGTTTTACTTTCACCTATAATTCGGCCATCGACACCAGTATTTCCTTTCTTTCTCTTTCTTTTTCTTTTTCTTTCTCTTTCTGTTCAGCTTTCGTTGGTTTCTCTTGCTTTATTGCTTTCATTGGTTCTTTCGTCCATTGGCTCTCTCGATCGATTGACCATTCTTTCTCGACGCGCGTTCATTGCTTTTGCATTGAACGCGCGATAAAAGCAATGGCAACACCAACAGCAACACCAAACAATCAACTAACAGATTTAGATAGCGGATTTAACTTTACGCTTGGCTCGCGTGGGCGTTCGATGACGACGTCTCTCGACCATGAGCGTCGGCACACAACGAACGAACCCGCAAGCGGACAACATATTGCGTCCAGGTACAGCACGCGCGCTTACCTGGACATCGTACAGTGCAGTGTAGTACGTGATAATATCGATAATGTTAGCCCAACAAACAGTTCAATAGCTGCTGATCGATCAATCGACCGGCACGCATCGAACATGAACTGGACTTGTTGCTTGATCGCCCGTTCGTTCGTTCGTTCGTTCGTTCGTTCGTTCGTCCGTCCGTCCGTCCGTCGGTTCTTTGGTTCGATCACTCGCTTAGTCGTTGACGCTTCCTGCTTTGTGTTGAGCGTGCATATCGTGCGTTTACTAACTGTCACAAGTGTGCGTTGGAGTTGGTAGTCGACAACGAACAGTTATTTGCGTGCCAACAGTTGACAACAACAACAACAGCAACAAAAACAACAACAATCGAGTTGCAATCTGTCGAATTGTGAGATGTCATTTCGTCCGTTCCGATTCGATTCGATACAATCGGGCGCATCCGGAGTCAGCGCACTCACTCACTCAGGTCGATGGCCGACACTCACAGGAAGTCGTAACGCCCGCGCAACGAAATGCCGACGCAATTGTCGACGCGCACGTGTTGCACATTCACCGTACGTTGAATTTGCATTTGTATTCGCATTTGCATCTGGCGCAATGCGAATTACGATAGCGTAGCGCACGTTGGAGCATGAAAAAAGTAAATCCCGTTGTTTGTTGTTGTGTCGAACACGATCGAAATGGATTGAAAATAGAAACGAACAAAAGTGCTGATGTCACTCGATTCATGTTGCTTCGATTTGATGATCTGATGACTCGATTCGATTCAACTCGATCAGCTCGAGAGCTCAATTGAGCAAAGAAAGCGAGTAAACAAAGATTCGAGATTGAAATTGGCCTTAAGTTGTTGAGCAAAGAGAAAGAAAAAAAGATGATTCATTATGAACTCTTTACTTGTTGTTTGACTCTGTGCGTGCTTACGTCCATTCACCTGTCCACTGGAATTCAAGGCCGAGCGTCAGCAGCAGCAACAGCAGCACAAATGGCGATTGTCTACGTGTCGCATTCGCCGGCGTCTTGGCGTTTTCGCTGCTGACGTCAGCACCAATTTTGTTGCTGGACGTGAACGAACTAACGAGTGAAGTCAAGGTGAAAGCGAACCTTCTTTTTACGCCATTCTTTACAACTCGCTGTGCTCTGTGTGCGTGCGTGAGTGCGTGTGTTTCTCAACACTCTCTGTCCTTTGGTCGCTGTGTTAGCAACAACACAGCAGCCGGCAGCCGGCAGCCGGCAGCCAGCAGCCAGCAACGAGCAGTGAGACGCGAAATGCTTAAGACGTGCGCGTGAAACTCAACAGGTAAGTGAACTCTGCATCGGGCAAACTTTTCTCTGCACAACATATTCGCTCGTTCGTTCGCTCTTCTTCTACTTATGTTGCGCAACAACAAACTCATGTTGTGTGTTGTGCAAGATAATAACCACCACCAATGCAATAATAGCAATAATAATAACAACAGGTGCAACAACAACAACGAGAGAGTGAGCCGATGACAAACGATGCACGACCAACGACCTTCGTTCGTTCGTTCGTTCGTTCATTCGTTCATTTGTTCATTTGTATTAAATCGTCGATTCTTACGACGATAGTTTCGACGACACTAATTTCACTCTCTCACCGCCAGATGGATGTGAACAAGCTCATCGTAATCTGTACAAATCAACAAAATAGTTTTATCTACAAAATGTGTGCTTAATTTTTTAATGTTAAAAATCTAAGCAACAAAATTAGAAACAAAAAGCAGAATCTAAAAAATTCTGAGAAAAAACTTTGGGAATTCCTGTGGATTTTCAAAGTGAATCAATTGGCGAGCTCGATTTGTAAGATGAGTGAGTCAAGTGCTGCGCTAATGCTACTGCTGTTGTTTGGTGCCACGACGCACACAGTTGTGCGATGAATTTTTACTTTCTCAGGTCATTCGTTGTGTTGTGTTGCGTGGACTCAGCGTTGAGAATGGACGCTTGCTGTGACTGCGACTACGACTGTGGTTGTTGGTGCTAGAACGAGTCGAACGAGTGCAAAAGCTGTCTTTCAGCTCACAAGCAACAAGTGGAAGTGTGCACACAACAACTGACAGACAACAAGCCACAGCAACTGGTTCGCCAGAAAGCAAGGCGCCAACAAACAAATGTTCAGCGCAAAGTGCACTCAACTCGTTCCAGAGTTCACTCACCTGTTTGTTCGCTCGATAGCTCGCATTGCAACAGCCAAAGCCAGTCGATTGAGCAGCGAAAGCTTGAACTCAGCCAAGAACTCAAGTTCGAACTTGAACTTGAACTCGAGCTTGAGCTGTTGCGCCAACATTTTGTGCTTTCAAATACTGCATGCTGCACTTGGGTGTGTTGCATTGCACGTCGCCACTTGCAATTCACCATTGTCCACGTAACACGCAACAAGTTCACTGGCTTCATTCGGACGAACGAACGAACGACCCAACGAATGCTGCCATCGAACGTCGTTGTTAGTGCGCCATTGTTAGCTGGCCAGAGCAACGACGTGCCTACACTAGTTGCATTCGCTATTGAACCGACAAACAGACACACAAATGAATGCCGCACACGAACAGACGCATCAAAAGTCAATCGATCGCTTGCACAAACAATTGATCGCGCGCAAGTTTTCTTGGCGACCATGTTCGTCGACTTCTTCTGGCCGTAGTTTTTTCACTCTCGTGCTGCTGCTGCTGCTGCTGCTGCTACTGTGAAAATATTGCTCGATCCAAGTACAAGTCGATTTTGTAGCCAACAAGCCAACTCTTTGTCATTTTGTGTCAATGAGCGCCACCTGAATTCTATGTTGTCTTAATGCTGTGGTCGTATAATTCTCATTCTCTCACACGCATATTTTCGTTGTTGCTCGCTTTCTTTTTGTTTTCTTTCGTTCGCTTTCTTTTCGTGGTTGCATTCACGAACGTATCACACACACACACACACACACATGCATAAGCGACCGTAAGGACACACTCACACACGCACGGACAGAGCACAGGATGAAGTGAGCACGTGGGAAAGTTGCTCGCATCGATTGCACGTGCTTTATCGGTCGCTTCGTGTCGTGTGCACCCGCGAACTGTGTACGCTCGCATCATCGATTGTCGATCATTGCTCGATTGCTCGCTTGTGCGTGCGTGCGTGAGTGCGTTCTTGTGTTCATTCATATTGTCGTTAAACAAACCGTCGTCGTCGTCGTAAGAGTGCAAGCAAGCAAAAAAAGAAAGAATTGTGACCCCGAGTATCCCATGCTCGTTGGCAATTCTAATAATGAAAACAATATCAGTTCCGCCCAAACCAACAAACTGACGGATGAACGAACGGACGGACGAACAGCAGCAACAGCAGCAGCGAGCTTTCGAGCGACGACCTCAGCGAACGCCGCCCACAGCTGACCGCTCAATGGAGAGTTCAGTGCACTGTGTTCGATGTTTCTCAATTCACATTGCACTGTTTTGTGCTGCAAACTGCCATTTGTTCAACTGCGACCTTAACCTTGGCATGCACACACAGGCAGCCAGTCGACTGTTGGCTGGCTCTCACTTGCTCTCTCGCAAAACTCGCTTGCTTTCTTGCTTTCCTGCTCATTCGCTCGCTCACTCACTCACTCACTCACTTTAACCGATGCACCATTCACACGCTGAGTGAAGCATGAGTTGCAGGAGTCTCGCCTGTTGTGAGCTAACTTTAACCACCATTGCGCCATTCACTTGCTCGCCATTCCACTCACTGTCCGTCTGTTCGTTCGTGCGTCTGGTCACATTACCTGTTGCGTTGGCAGTCGAACACTTCCTTGTGTGTTGTGTGCTGTGCGAGGCAATGATCGTCCAATGACTTTTTCGAAAAGACTTTACACACAACATTTAAATAATTATCGATTTGTGTGATTCACTAATCGATGCTGCTGCGGCCAACAAATTGTCAAATCATTTTCTCAATTTAAAAATAAACAGCTTCTGTTGATGTCAGAGAGTGAGTTTTGACACACAATTTATATCAGAAAATAATAAAAAAACCGCAATAAATGTGCACAGACATCAACAGTGTGAGTGCGTGCAATTTCACGATTGATGTGTCAGAGTTATCGTTCCAAGTTGTGAAGGCCAAACAATCAATGTTAATAAGCCATTTCCTGTTTGTATGTGTGTATGTGTGTATGTGTGTGTGTGTGTGTGTGTGTGCCTGACTGTAAGCAGACTGTAAAAGTAAAGGCGAAAAAAGAGTTCTCTGATGCACAGCGTTCGCTTTTCAGCGCCGAGCTCAACGTTCGCTATTATCAGTTCAATGACTGACCTCAGCTCAGCTCAGTTTACTTCAGTTCAGTTTAGCTCAACTCAGTTCAGCTCAACTCAGCTCAACTCAGTGCTCGGTCATCGACTTGAGCATCGATTTGCTTCATTCGAGAGCTTCTTTTGATTGTTTGATTGGTTTCAACATTGATCGAAGCTGCACTTGCTGGCAACTGTCAATGATTTCCAGAGAATCAAATTAAACAATGTTGTGCAATCAATTATATGACACACTTGCACAGTTTGATTGTAATCAAACTCGAACGCTTTTTGCTTTCACTTGCTACTTTGCGTTAAGCTAATAAGTCAATCAATGAGTGCGCCAATCAAACAGTCAGATAGACGCACAGACTCGCAGACAAACAAACAAACTGAGAGACGGAAAGACAGAGAGACAGAGATGAGACACGTCACACGCATGCACACATTGATTGGGTCCGATATTGATCTATTGAGTGCTTTGTTCGTTGAGATGTCGACGATAGAGCAGCCACTCGCTCGGTCACCAGCTTTCATCTTGACTCTCTCGCAGACAGGCACACACACACGCAAAATACACAGTGGTCCACCTGAACATAGATGGCACGAACTGTTCAATGTTATAGTTGCGCAATTGGACGTATTCAAGGTTTGATTGAGACATGAGTCGATGAGAGCATTGAGAGTTAATTGATTAGTCGATTCATTGGTTGCTAGTTTTGACATTGAATGACGTGCCCCGTAATCAAGCAGCGTGTAGCAGCAAGAGCACAGTGAGCTGCTGTAGTGAGTGAGATAACAATGACAAAGCAAACGACGCAGCGAACGGCAACAGCAACAGCAACGGGTGCACCAGCGAGAGTGAAGTGTTTATCGTTGGCCATCAGTCCATATTTGCTTCTTTGTGCGATTGTTGTGACACTCGCACGAAATCATATGACTTTGTGCGCCCGGCATTTTTTGCAACATTCGCTTGTAACGATAATGATAACGAAAACAATATAAGCTCAAGATGCTTTGTTTCTAAGCAAGTAAGTCAACACTTGACTCATTGTTGTTCGCTTCAATTCATTATTTCGTCGATCGATTCAATCGACGACGAAGAGTTCAATCAAAGCACGAGTTAATGGAGTTTTGAATGAACATCAGCAGCAACATCGGTTCGCTCGATCGGTGTAATAAACCCGCACTGTTGCTTTTATTCAATTTGTTGATAATTCATTGCTTGTTTGTTCAATGCAGTTTATTCGAGTCGAGTCTAGTCTAGTCTTGTGATTCAGTTTCAATGTAGCGGCTGCACTACATTGGCACCTATACTTGTACTGGTGCTGTTAGCTGGTGCTGCTGTTGTTGTTGTTTTTATCATTGTCATTGTCATTGTCATTGTCATTTTCATTTTCATATTTCGGGCGTTTCGTGACGTCGCCTACTGTGGAATCAATTGACATACACACGCGCACGGCATTGCGGGATTGCGTACTGATATGATTACATCGTAACGTAACGTCACGCAATCAAAGGTAGCTCAAACTACAATCAATAGCGAGCTCAGCTGATGAGTTGAATGTAACAGTTGGTGTCATTTAAAGCAGCCAACTAACAAATCGATTGATTGACAAACGCTCATTGCTCACGTGTTCTGTTGAACACAAACTCACAAATACAAACGAAACACATTGAGAGAATGTGACACTTGTTGGACGTTGTTATTGTAACAGCACCACGAGAACACTTTCTAGAACAACACTGACTTCATTGCACACACTTGATGACACACGCATCGTTTTCTGGAGCTCGTTGACAATTGTTTTTATCCATAAATAAAAATAAAAATGAAATGAGAGAAAAAAAAATAGTGAGTTTCGTAATCGATCCCGCTACTCGAGTGTTGCTCAATGTTCAGATGACAACAACAAAATTGGCTTGATTGGATATTGCACAATTTGTGCATCAAAATATCACACGACACTAAGTGGCAGCCATTTTGTTGCGAAAAAATCAATTAGAGCACGAGCTGTTTCGTCCGTTGACAAGTTCAACAATCGATCTATTAAATTGTGTGCTCTGCGAATTGTTTTCCCTGCTCTCATTGTTGTCGCGTCGTTGAGCGGGGAACAGCACACGAGTAGCGATGCAAGGCCAGGGTCAAGCAACACACTCGTTTCGTCTCTTTCCCCCCGAAATGTGACAGCGTCGATTGGTGCGCCAGTGAGCGTGCGCGCCATTCGTTGCCGCTGCATTGGCAGCGTCGCGTCGCGTCGCATCGAACATGCCGCGATGAGTAACAGCGACAGCGGCGACAGTCGCACAGTCAGTCAAGCTGAAGCGACGAACGAGCAAACACAGACGCACACAACAATTCGAATGGTGCGACATGAAAAGTTGAAAAGAGAGTCAAGTGTTGACCTCAAGCTTAAGCTCAAGCTCAATTTGGAAGCAAAGTTGGCTGACAAAGCGAAAACTGGAAATTGCACAACTCTCTCAGCGACACCAATGACACCAGCAGCAGAAGCAACAAGTGAACAGCAAAATCAAGCAACAGGTGAACACTGGGCTGAGTGGAGAAAGAAAGAAAGAGAGAGAGAGAGACCAGTTTCGTAGGTCGCTGGCCGTCGGAAGCTCAATGCGGAAATAGCAACAAACAAGACGAAGATAGAAAACAGCGAATAGCGAATAGAGAAAAAAGAAAAAACAACTACAATCAACTTTAAATTCACAAAGCAAAGCAAAGGACAGCACGGCACAGCAAGCGAACGTAAAGTTGAGAGTTAAGTCGGCTCGAGTTAAGCCTGGCGAGTGAGCAGCAGCAGTAAAAGCGTCACACAGACGCGCCAAGCAAGCGAACGGGTCAACGCGGCAGACGCTCAGTTGGCGCCGAGTCGAGTGGAATCGAATTGAATCGAGTCGAGTCAAGTTGAGCTGCTTCGGACGCACAAAAACCGGCCGTCGCCGCGTTGGCAACGTCGCTGGCACCGGCAAGTTCACCTGACGAGCGCACTCGGTTCGTTCGCTGAGTTCGCTCACTTTTTGTTGAGTTGACGCTGAAGCGAGCAAAGTTGAACTTGAAATCACGAAGCTTCGGTCGAACTCGCGCGCTCAGGTCAAGCAAAGCAGAGTTTGAGCCAAAGGCACAGGCAAAGGTAAAAACAGAAGCAAAGAGAGAAGCAGATGTAAAGGCAAAGGCAAAGGCAAAAGATAGAAGACAGAAGATCGAAGCAGAAGCTAATGCAAAGAAAGAAAGCAACAAAACAATATCAGCGTCGGTCGCGCTCATCATTTGGCGCACAACTCGCTCGGCGCTCACATCCAACACAACACTCGAACTTGAACGACGATTTGTGTTCAACCAACAATAGAAGCAACAGCAACAACAACGATTACAACAACAACAACAACAACATCAACATATTCAATGTGTTCCAGCTGAGAGAAGACGAAGAAAATATTGAGCATTTGTCTCATTTGCAATCAAATTCAAATTCACGCGGAATTCACATTCACAAGTTAGTTTAAAACAACTCTTTCGATGCTGTCCAGCGAGCCCATCAATTGTTGGCCAAACTCATTCGAATCATTCGATTTTAAGCCATCGAAACAATTGAAATTCGAACAACAACAGCAGAAAACACCACAACAACAACAATCAAACCAGCAACAGCAACAGCAACAACAAGAACAAGAACAGCAGCGGAATTTGTTGCAACAACTCGTATTGTCGTTGGCCATGGCCAGCACAGCAACTGCCGCACCTCAAGCGGCCCCAAATTCACACTCACACAACATAGCAATGGGTGTGCAATTGCCCACAGACGATACACGTTTCTTGAATGATTTTCGGCGTCTCAAGATCAAAATGCCGAAAGCATTCGCCGCCAACACTGCATTGACTGCTCTAAGCAAGCCGACCTTGGCTACGTTGTCGCAAGCAGTCGAATTGAATGTCAAGCAGCAGCAACGACAACACTCGGCCTCACCGCCAACGTCCACGTCGCCCGTCTCATCGATAGCGTCGCCAACAAGTGCGGCGAGTAGCACAAGCAGCAGCATCAACGTGGCTTGCACGATGGCCAGTGCCGGCACGTCGGCCCAACATTCGCCCAACAACGACCACCACATCATCAATAGCCACAACAACAAAGCGAGCAGTCAAAACAATGACTCGCCAGACACTGAATCGGCATTGAACTTGAAAAAGTATTTGTTGCATTTGAATGTTGCCCACTCGAACAATCAGCATCAAAGTTTCTATGGCCAGTTACATAACAATCATCAACGCCAGCAACAACATCACGACCAGCATCTTCTTAGTGAGCATCTCAGCAATCACATTAATTTAAACTTGAATCCCGCACACATGCATCATCCTGTACTATTGCCCGGCTCATTGCATCACAACACGCAACAACAACATTCGCCACCATCGCCATTGAGACATCATTTGAGTGCACACGGACACGGACACGCACACGCACACGGACACGGACACGCACACGGACACGCACACGCACACAACATGCATCATGCGCACGACAACAATCGAGTGTCGCCTAGTAAACATTTGAACCTCAACACCAATCAATTGAACGATGAGCATTTGCAACATTTGGACCTTAGCATCAACGGACATGCTCACATGCATCACTCAGTATTATTGCCCGGCTCATTGCATCATCATTCGTTGCATCATCGCAAATCATCGTTGGCATCGTCAGCGTCGTCAGCGTCATCAGCCTCATCGGCCATTAGTCAAACATCTCCGAGTGGGGCCAGCAGTAGCGGTCGGCTCACACCGGCCAACGTGGCCGGCCTCATGAGCGCCGAGCCACTGATTTCGCCGAATCGCAATTGCGGCTCAGATGCCAACTCGAGCGCCGCTCGTGACAATGTGGCACGTGGCTATCGTTCGTTGCCGTATCCGTTGAAAAAGAAGGATGGAAAAATGCATTACGAGTGCAATATTTGTCTCAAAACATTCGGCCAATTGTCGAATCTTAAAGTACATCTCAGAACTCACACAGGTAAGTTTGCTCTTCTCTACCACTCAGGCCTCTTCACTACCAATCAATCAGGCAATGCTCTCTCTCTCTCTCTCTCTCTCTTCCAATTCGTCTCTAATCTAATCAATGAAACCGATCACTGATCTCAATCTCGAAATCATCTGTTCAACAGGCGAGCGTCCGTTCCATTGTGATGTGTGCTCGAAGAGTTTTACGCAATTAGCACACTTGCAGAAGCACCATCTGGTGCACACCGGCGAGCGTCCACACCAATGTGATGTTTGTAATAAGCGATTCAGCTCGACTAGCAATCTCAAAACACATCTTCGATTGCACTCAGGTAAGCTACTTGCTCTTATGACGTTGTCACTCACAAATGACAACAACACTTGACAATATAGTTTGTAGCTAACAAACTAACAAAAAACATTTATTCGTTCATTTGTTTGTCCGCTGTTTACTCAACTAACTTAACACGATGTTAACTGTGTGTGTGTGTGTGTGTGTGTGACCATGACCGGCCTCAATCAATCGGCCCAATCGATCAATGTGTGGTTCTCGTAGGACAGAAGCCTTATTCTTGCGAAATGTGTCCGGCGAAATTCACTCAATTTGTACACCTCAAGCTGCATAAACGTTTACACACTGACGAGAGACCTTACACGTGCAAAAGTTGCAACAAAAAGTACATCAGTGCTAGTGGCTTACGAACGCATTGGAAAACAACAGCTTGCGAGCCCAATCGTCGTCGTCGTTGCCATCTTAACACAACTGGTAGCAGCAATAGCAATAGCACTAGCAACAGCGAAAGTGTTAGCAGCAGTCCCAATGGACATGACGAGCGCCGTTTCGCTGACAACAAGCTTAGCGCCGAAGAATTGTCCACATTGAACGGATTGACAATGGCCGAAGTGGACCAAGTGGCTGCCCAATTAGTGTTTAGTCGCAACTTGGACGCTCAACGAATGCGCATGAATGCACGCGCTCTCGGACTCGAGCATTTGCTCGACACGAATCCCGAACGAGCCATGCGTTTGGCTCACATTGTGCAACATGGACAGCGCAACATTGACATGGAACATGACGACGGCATCGATGACGATGACGATCTTAATGACGAAGATCTGGCCGAATTGGCTGGCTTAGTCGACGATGATGATGATGACGAAGACGACGACGATATCGACGGCATTGACGACGACGACGACGATGACATCGTTGACCATGATGAGCTCAATCATCATATTGATCATCCCATTCACAATGACATGAATCTGCGAGAAAACGGAGCCCACAGAGCTCACTAGTCGCTCACGACACGTTCAATAAACAAGTCGTTTCTTTCTTACTTCCAATGTCAATTCCAGCTCCAGCTCCAGCTCCAACTCCAACTCCAGCTGGCCCTCCACACAAACCGAACACCAAGTCTAGACAAATTCTATGAGCCCAAAGGTTTTCAATCTGCCACTCTAGGAACAAAATATCATCATTCATTCAGTAATTGCAACACAAACACACACTCATTTCTTGATTTTGTGAGAAAATAAACACATAGATTATATACATGTATTCATTCTAACACATTGGTGTTACATAACTGCAATTTATTTCTCGTGCAGCTCGAATTCGGAGCATTCATTTCTCCAGTGCTTGATGCACCCGTTAGTGCGCACGCGTACTTGTTCTTCTTGCTTGGGCCCCTTGTTGTTTGGGGCCCAGTGAATCAGCTGCACGTGTGCGTGTGTGTGTGTGTGTGTGTGTGTGTTTACTCGCGCACAATGATCGAACCCTGAGCCAAGCATCAACCACAATCAATCGAGTCGAGAACAACAGCAATCGATCATTCAAGACGAATCAACTTTGTTCAAAATGCACGTGTCTAAAACTAACCAACGTCTGTTTAGACTTTTGATTATTGCCAGCATAACATTGTGGACATTGGCATTGCTGCACTCAGTCCAATTTCGTTGTAAGCCTGATCACTCGACAACATGCTCTCAGTGTTTGCAACCCGTGGCGTCATCAGCTGGCGTCGTTGTTGTTGCCAACGAATCGACGTCGCCCATTGCAATGACAAAGGCACGAGCAAACGACACTCACCTGTTTCGTCTGGCAAATGAGAATCTGGTCTTACGGATGCAAGTTAAATCTCTATTGCACGCCAATCAAGTGTGGAAAGCCAAGTTCAAAACCATGTCGTCGTCGCCTCACGACACACAGCACGTAACGTTGGACCCAACAGTCATTTCGGCGCAATTATCTGACACAACTAACAACGGCACTTGTGAAACAGTTCACGTAGCATTCGTCGTGTGTGGATACAATTCTACACGTCATCTTGTGACACTTGTTAAATCGATCGTATTTCATCGCAAGAGTTTGTTGCACTTCCATTTGCTAGTGAACGAAGTGTCGCAACCAATCTTAGTCCGATTATTCGACACTTGGCGCATTGCAAGCTTACAAGTGAGCTTTTATCGCATCGAACGATATGAACATCAAATCTCCTGGATTCCAAGCACGCATTATTCGCGCAAATTTGCTCTAATGAAATTAACATTGCCTAGTGTGTTGCCGAGCAACTTGTCTCGAGTGATTGTGCTCGACACGGACACCACTGTTTTGAGCGACATCGGACAACTGTGGCACTTGTTTCGCTCCATGTCCACCACTTCCACCACTGACCGTGTAAGTGAGTCAGAATCAAACGACACGAGTTTGCTCAAACAACCCTTGATTGGTTTAGTGGAGAACCAAAGCAATTGGTATTTGGCTCGTCGTCGTCTTACACCCCCAGCACCTCTGTCTTACAATCCATGGCCCGCCGTTGGCAGAGGATTCAATACAGGTGTAATTTTGCTCGATTTGGGCGGCCTACGTGCCATTGATTGGTTCAGTTTATGGCGTCAAATCACTGAAACACAATTGGCATCGTTGTTGTCAACATCATTGGCCGATCAAGATATATTCAATGCGCTCATTCGAGCTCATCCAGCCATCGTTTACAAGCTGCCGTGCCAATGGAATGTCCAACTCAGCGATCACACGCTCATTGAACAACTTTGCAACTCTGAGCTTGACATTGTGAATCTCATTCACTGGAATTCGCCCAACAAACCGACACCACAATCATCATCGACACCACGACTCTCTGTTGATTCCAACAACAAGCATCTCGAATACTTTCAACATTTGTATTCACAATTTGCCGAATTCGATGGCAATTTATTGCAACGCGAGCATGTTCTCTGTCATGATCACACGACAATTGCGAGCATTATTATGGCCTCTCGTGAGCGTCCAACAAACAAAAACAATCATTCGACGACGATCAATTCCGACGACGAGTGTGCCGAATTTCAGCTCGCCAGTTCGTCAATCTATCGAACTCATTTATTTTACTTACAATACAATTACACGTCCAATAATCCGTTCGACATAACACTTGTCATTCAACTCTCAATGGATCGCATTCAATTGCTTGAACAATTGTGCCAATATTGGAACGGACCAATTAGTGCGGCCTTATTTTTAACAGATGCCGAAGTGCAAAAATTCATGCGCTTCGTGTCAGAATCACTCATTTTGCAATATCGCAAAAATATCGGCTATCATATCGTCTATCGGGAGGGACTCATTTATCCCATTAACAAATTGCGTAACATTGCACTCGAACAATGCACGACCCCGTTTGTTTTCTTGAGCGATGTTGACTTTATACCAGGGCCTGGCTTATATGAGTCGCTGCAACATTCAATCAAAAGTCTCAAAGTCACTTCATCCATGTCTGTTGATCGTGATGCTGTCGTTGAATCAAGCAACAATCAAGCAGACTCAGACTCAGACTCAATCGATTCACAAAAGGATCTACTTGTTGTGCCGGCATTTGAATTTATGCGATACAAAAGCGACATGCCCGCCACAAAAGCCGATCTTGTGACACAACTCAATCTAGGCTCAATTAGCACTTTTAGGGCTCAAATGTGGCCACAAGGACATGCAGGTTAGTGATATGATTTGATTTCAAAGCATTACCTCAAACTTAATTTCTTAATCAATCAAAACCGACACACTAACATTGATGCTTTCACCCAACGCAGCCACCGATTATGAACGATGGAAGACCTCAACGCTGCCGTATCGTGTTGGTGAGTTAGTTTTTTTCATTCTATCCTTTATTTTTACGTGGCGAAAAATCGCAAACACAAGCATAATTATAGAATGTCTAATGACAAAGTCTTTCTTCAGAGTGGCAAGCCGAATTTGAACCTTATTTCGTGGCTCCAACCAACATAGCAAAATATGACGAGAGATTCGTTGGATTCGGCTGGAACAAAGTGTCCCACGCAATGTTATTGGCCGCTCGTGGATACAAATTCATCGTACTGCCCAATGCTTTCATTGTGCATAATTCACATGCGCCTTCATTCGACATCTTACGCCACCGTTCGATACCAAACTATAGACGGTGCATCAGATTATTGAAAGAATCTTTCTTGGCAGAAATGCGACAAAATTCTACAGCCTTCTTTCAACATCAACATCAGACTCGACAGTACAATTGACATTTGTGCTGTCAGGCGTTTCGTGTCGGTTTCCCAGATTCCAGAGGATAAGTCAGTGATCAATAAAAAGATTGATGAAATAAAGTTGTGAACCGTGTTGATGAAATTATTATGATTGGTGCCCATGCGACTGTTTCGTTGCCAGAGATCATATATTTTTACAGCCCAAAAGTGACAACTCTCGCCTTTAACACACAAATTTGTTCATACATCTAAAAGTTTAGGCTTTGCCGCCGCGAGAGAAAGAGTGCACGAATCATACCAATAAACGACTTGTCATCTTCGAACGTATCTCTCCTTTTTCTTTCTTGCTTCCTCTCTCTCTCTCTCTCGCCCATCTCTCATTCTCATCGCTTCGATTGAGAGATATCAGCAACCATATCAGGTGTGCTCTCTTTTTCTTTTTCTATTTCCTTTTCTTCCTCTTCTTTTTTGTCCTCTTTATCTTCCTTTTCTTTTTCTTTCTTCTCTTCCTCACCTCCTTCTTTCTGCTCTGTCGGTTTTGTGGTGGCCTCTGTGTCGTTATCCTGTGTTTCCGGTCTTTCGTCATCTGATTTCGTAGCTTGTGGATCTTGGGAATCTGGTCTTGGTTTCAATTTCAGAAGAGTTTCTTCAATAAGTCGGAACTTAGACTCTATCCCTCCTCCAGGTGGGAGCCTGTTGTAGCCTACTCTTGCAATTATATGGTGAACAAGTCCAGACCATGGTAAATCGAAGGGTTTGGTCTCTGTTTGCAATACAAAATTTTTGAATAGACTTATTTTAGAAAAATTTGTTTTTCGTTCCGCATACTGCTGAATATTGGCTAACGAGAATACCTACCTGTTAGATACTCGACAATAGTATTGTCTAATTCTCGGTCTTCAGCGGCCCACACTTCACTTTTCTTCGGCCCTCGTGGGAACACAACGATAACCAAAGTCATGTTGTCTCGGCTTCCCTAAGTTCATGAACGCACATAATTTACAAAATGTTCAAATAGATACAAGTTAGAGAGTATGTTTTTTGAATCGATTACATCGAATTGGGTGATATCACAATACTCGGCTATACTTACTTTGTGGAGACACGTATCGATAACTGTCGCGCATATATATTCTAGGTCATCGTGAACTTTCAATAGGTAGGTAACAAATTTACAAACCTCGTCACTGCTCATAACATCCCAAATACCATCACAAGCCAGTACGATAAAATCTGGATCAACTGTTTGGGGCAATTTGCAACGTGAGCCGTCGCGGCTGAACTCTTTCTCTCTTTTGACCCTTCGCTGAAATGCATGGACGTCAGGCTCGGGAGAAACAAGCTGCTTGCATGGGCCTAGATCTTGATTATTTTTGTATTCATAATCGCCTAACGCTCGCGAGACGGCCAATGAACCATTAACTCTTTGTATCATCACAGTGCCTCCAGCCTCAACAATTCGTTTCCTTTCTCGGCTATCGGCAGGCTTGTGATCCTGGGTTTCAAAGATGACTTCATAATCACGACACATAATGGCACGAGAGTCTCCGCAGTTAGCCAGATAGATATGTTCCGGTGAAATGATGGCACACACGGCTGTCGATCCGCTTCGATCTTGCCCTTCTCTAATGTCGGGCAAATCTCGCAATCGATCGTCCAGTGATAAAAATCCGCGACGTATGGCCTCTTTTACCATCCAAACGCTGTCCTCCTCTGAAGGGAGATACCAGCCAAGTGCCCTGAGGAATGTCAATGATGTCTGATTAAACTCTGGATGTCTGGGGCCAAGACATTCACAGCCGTCCTCTCCAACTTCGTAAGACCGCTGCTTTGGGTCCTTCTTGTAACGATGGTAATCATCACCATGCTCTTCAAAATGTCTTACAAGTTTGCCTTCTGTTTCAGAATCGAAGGGATATTGAAGTTTGTAATCATCACAGACCTTTTTCCAGCCATCTGGTTCCATTGAAGGTGATGCAGGGTCGACATCGTGCGGATAAACTCCTTCGACAAATATCGATTTGATCAGGTTATCGGCTGCAAGAGCGGAAACTTTTTTGCCAGCATGACCGTCGAACACAGTGAAGAAACTCCAATCGTCGAAGCCTAGTGGCAAACCTATACGACTAGAATGTGCGTCTTCCATCTCTGTTCGCCATCCTTGCATTGAGCACACTCCGTACCTGAGGCCAAGACCACCGCCTTGCTCTGAGCTTTTCTCTGTTCGTGGTTTATCTAAAAATGCTCCCATCGTATTTGTGGATACCGTGTATGGTGCCTGTGTGTGATGTGTTAGTGCAGTAAAGTGTGATTAAATCTACGATGTAAATTGGATCAGACGTTTGAATAAGTGATGTAGTTTGTTATACTGTTTTTGGGCAAATTTGTCCGGTTATTTAGATTAAGGCCGCGACTATTTAAGCAGCCGTTCGTGAGATAAACATGAAATGAAATAATGCAGTTTTAGCTTCACTAGTACATTTTCTCCCTCATCTCACCTGAGCGCTTACCATCCAATTCATCCACAGTAGTCCAGTCATGCGCAGTATGTGCTTGTGAACCATGATTGAACAGACACCGTGGAGATTTGTTGGATGAATCTCCGTCAGTTCGGTGCATGTACGCCAGATAATCTGGGACAAGCAGCGAAAAATGCAGCAGTCCTTATGACTCATCCGCGCGCATTTCAAACAGGAGGCGAATAAGTGAGAATTTGAACTAACCATCGCTAGATGGCGCTTGTCAGGCATCACGTCGACGCGATCAAGGTTGGATCAGAGCACGCATATTATGATTCGCAAATGCGTTTAAAACCATCGTCCTGCTTAGCTCCCATCATTGGTCTTCTTTAACCCAATACTTAGCACCCTTTAACGGTGTTAGATTTCGGCAATCAATAACTATCAGAGGGAGTAATGGCGTCCGTTTGGTAGCTTCCGGCGCCGTAAGCCCAGTGTTTTAGTTTGGTGTTAGCGGACACAAACTCTCGCAAAATCTTTTCTGCCTGCATGTGGAGAAAGACCTACTGCGCATGCTTCTCTTGTCACACATTATTGAGATTTTTATTTGTTTTTCTGATAGTTTGAATTCATAGACCCAATGGTCCATTGTTATCACGTATAATCATTATCATAGTATCTAAATATTGCTATCGTATACAACATGAGTGAGGAGTCATCGGAAGAATGGCAAGATGTTTTGGGTACGGGTGGTATATTACGCAAGGTACTGGTCGAAGGTCATGACACTGACGACAATGAGGTGCTCAATATGCAACGTCGCTTTGTGGCGATAATCGACATTGAGACACGACTAAAGGATAGCTCCGAGCTTATTCCCAGCGAATCTCATACGGATTTTACCGTTACAACCGATGCAGACATATTTCCAGCCGTCAATTTGGCCATTCCATTAATGAACATCGGAGAGACATCACAGTTCATATTCGAGCCACGATTCACGTATGGACAGACCGGAAATCCGCCAGCAATACCTCCATACACCAAGCTCGATTGCTTGATCACGTTAAAGCAAAAGTATCCACAGGATTTGTACGTTGACGAGTATTTGCCAAAATTGAGCCTCATGGAGCGTCTGGAGCAAGCCAATCGCAAAAAAGAGCGTGGCAACTTTTGGCATGCACGCCAAGAGTATGTGAATGCCATCGACGCATACAATTCAGCGGCCGGATATCTAGAGGAGGCATTGAGCGAAGAGGATTTACTCAAGTATGCATCAATGATAGATAATCATGATGAGAATCCAACCACGGACGAAGATAAATGCAAATTGCAAATGGCCAGGTGTTTAGTTGCCTGTAAGAACAATTTAGCCGCTACTTATATCAAAACCAAATCATTAAAGAATGCCCTCCAGCATGTGGACCGAGTACTCGAGATACAGCCTGCCAACGTAAAGGCACTATTTCGCAAATCTAACATCCTAGAAGGTTTGCACGAGTACGACGACGCCATCGCAACTCTGAGACAGTTATTGACAATCGATGCAAGTAATAAAGCCGCCTCTGATCGGCTAAACACTTTGGTGCGCAAACAAAAAGAGGAATCCGAGAAGATACGCGCATTATATAAGCGAATGATCGACCCTGATGCTGGAAAAAATTCTGATCGATTTTCCTCGAACGGTGGTGATGGCGACAACAAAAGCGGAAGTGTCAATAACAACAACAGGGTGGGGTCACGTCGATTGGCAAACTCGACGACAACGTTGCAAGGTAAAAAAGTCCCTACACGATTATACAATTGGACATCAAGTACGGTGGCTAAACTAAGCGTAGTCGGGGCTGCAATACTGGCAGGTTTAATGGCAGTTATATACACAAATTACTTAGCGGTCTAACGCAAAGTTCATCGCGTGTCTCGTTCGGGTTTGGCGGCGTATAGCCTCATTTATCATCCAAACGCCGTCCTCCTCAAGTGGGAGATAACACCAAGTGGTCTGGGTGAGGAACATCAATGATTTTTGAGGCCACGAAGTTGACAACTTCTCCAACTTCGTAAGACCGCTGCTTTGGGTCCTTCTCGTAACGATGGTAATCATCACCATGCTCTTCAAAATGTCTTACAAGTTTGCCTTCTGTTTCAGAATCGAAGGGATATTGAAGTTTGTAATCATCACAGACCTTTTTCCAGCCATCTGGTTCCATTGAAGGTGATGCAGGGTCGACATCGTGCGGATAAACTCCTTCGACAAATATCGATTTGATCAGGTTATCGGCTGCAAGAGCGGAAACTTTTTTGCCAGCATGACCGTCGAACACAGTGAAGAAACTCCAATCGTCGAAGCCTAGTGGCAAACCTATACGACTAGAATGTGCGTCTTCCATCTCTGTTCGCCATCCTTGCATTGAGCACACTCCGTACCTGAGGCCAAGACCACCGCCTTGCTCTGAGCTTTTCTCTGTTCGTGGTTTATCTAAAAATGCTCCCATCGTATTTGTGGATACCGTGTATGGTGCCTGTGTGTGATGTGTTAGTGCAGTAAAGTGTGATTAAATCTACGATGTAAATTGGATCAGACGTTTGAATAAGTGATGTAGTTTGTTATACTGTTTTTGGGCAAATTTGTCCGGTTATTTAGATTAAGGCCGCGACTATTTAAGCAGCCGTTCGTGAGATAAACATGAAATGAAATAATGCAGTTTTAGCTTCACTAGTACATTTTCTCCCTCATCTCGCCTGAGGGAGAACAACGTGTTTTCCATTCTATCTACATCCAAGCACTGCACTGAAAAGTAAACAAATATTCGAATTTGCGCTGTCGCTACTGCGCATGCGGACCCTCAGCGAAAGAATTGCCATCAAGTCTTTTTCGGTTTTCACTTCTAAAGGGTGCCAAAGACTTAGACGCAAAAAAGAATAAAAGAAGAACGACATCTGACGCTGTGTGCTTGAATGGGGCAGGTTGTACTTTATTCGTTTGTTGTGTGTGGATGCAGTTGTTCCGATGTTAGTCCTGCGTGGTAGCCCATTGGTGTTGAGAACTGTGTAATTATTACCTAGCCCGTCCCCTATGTCCCAGTGAAAATGATATGCTTGCCATAGAAGTCAATGGGAGCTCGAAAATGCACTGCTCAAAGGCACAGTCATATGTGCTTCTTTTATTCTTTTTTCATACTAAGTCTTTGGCACCCTTTATTTACCCTTCACAATTTGGGGCGATGTTCCAAGTGTGAGCATCCTGTATAAACTCTTCCGTTTCGACTCGCTAGCGTGATCCAAGCTTGAGAAATATATTCAATACAATACATTGCATCATGCCACCTCGAGTAAAGAGTCTATCGTTAATTTGGAGGCCCATTCAACCTGGCCAAAGCATGGATCCGAAGGATGTCAAACGAAGAGTTCTCAATGTCTATAAGGCTTGGTATCGTCAGCTGCCCACAATTGTTTATGATTATAAACTTCTAGTGAGTCCAGAGCAGGCCAGAACGCGACTGAGAGAAGAGTTCATGCGCAATGCCAACCTCTCCGATCAAAGGGCGATCGATATGTTGTGTTTAAAAGCAATGATGGAGTTAAACGAAGCCGTCAACTTACAGAAAGAAGAGTGTCATCTAATGAAATACTTCGACAAATCAGAATACAAGGATCGCAAGCCCGATGACTTCTTAGGCCGCTTCCTCAGCAAGACGGATTATTAATCAAATCGTATGTTACTGTTTCACAATAATGCATAGAATAAACAGTTGTCTTATCTATATTATGCCTTATCAAGTGCCTCGGTTTTGAAGTTGTTGCCGTTCCAGACCGACTTCAACTGCTCTGGTATAGCATACTCTTTATAATCACCCGTGGCCTCATCTACGACGCACACGTTAATTTCGGCAGACTTTGCACTGACCAATTCCACATCCAATGAACTTTTTCGAAGGAAGAGTTGTATTCCATCCGTTTTGTCAATAGTGATTGTCGGAACTTTTGCCATAGGCTGTGCCTGAATTCCTTGACAATTTATGAACTCCACAACAGACACGATGTCATCAAATACTAGAGAAAGCTTTTTGCAACTGTCGACAGTGATCGAATTGATCTTTCCACTAACGACGACCATGACGCGTTCGCATTTGTAAATATTGACTGATTGGTTCATTTCTGTCGCTTGAATATTGAACTGTTCTTGAATGGATCCATCGTGGTATTCGAGGACCCACTTTTTCCCCTCAAACTCGAACTTTGGTGTGCGCTTGATTGTTGACACGGTACGAGGATCTGGTGATTTTGATCGTGAAGAGCGATCTGACACCGGAGTCCTGAGTGACCTACCATCCTTGGAGACGTGACGTAGATTCTTAGTTATATCGGTTCCTTGATTCAGCTGTTTGAGAAGAGCCGTTCTAGCGTCGTTTTGATCTCCTCCAACGCCGAGATCAGTGGCAGGTGGTGGAGGCGGCATCATCGGGGGAGGTGGGGGCGGAAGTCCGCCACCTGATTGTGAGACGTCACGACCGCGCACATTCCAAGTGAGGCCGGTTGTATGCGCTTTTTTGATGAATTGGCGGAGTTCATCTAGAAACTTTAGCCATGCAGAGACCCAATCAACGTGACGCTTGTCTTTGTCCTTGTATGCGACCAACACCTTGTTAGTGTAAAACTGACTGGCCTCAGTCATGTCTTTCACATACGGTCCAGGTGTTGGAGAGACAGACATCCATCCAAGAGCAGGTGCACCCTCGCTAATTGCAGACAAATGGTTGAATAACTCGTGAGTACGATTTTTCTGTCTGAAATCTTGTATAGCTTGGATCTGTTGACCGAGCGGTTTGAGTAGATTAATGAGCTCGTTTTGGGCAGGTCTTTTGCATTCTGAGGCCATAGAAACGAATTGCCAGTGTAGTTTGAGTGCATCGGCCACCATGACGGATTGTTGCTGAACAACATCGCCTATCATTTGGCTTCTCTGCAGGTATTCTTCAAAACTTGCTTGAACCTCTTCCATCGTTGCGAGTGGGATCGTCTAAAGCCTAATGATGTCGTTGACTAAGAAATACTTTGATACGTTTTATTTGTATGTTGCGTTCATAGAACTGAAACTAAGCCGACAAACAATCTTGTTCCTAGAGATCTTGTTTCTGGTGTGAACTCCTGTGACCAATCGTTCTTTCAATGTCAAACAAATGTTATTCTGAAAAACTAATAAACTATTGGCAATCCTTCGATAAGCGCTCGCATGCGCAATCTGAGAAGCGCGGATCTTGAACTGTCACAGTTGTCAGCTGTCGACTAGTAGCTCAGACCATTTTGCGGTATTTTGCAGACGTGTCAAACAATAAAGTCGAGATTTTCTACGATATTTATTCTAGGAGACGATAAATATCGTTTCACTTGCAAACTTAGGCAACACATCGACATCGAGGCTTTGTCATGGCTAAAAGCAATACAAATCCCCAATCATCCTCGCCAACCGGCAGTGGAGCCGACCAACCGAACAAGGTAGACTACAAGGTTGCAGACTATCTAAAATCCAAGTTGCCCCCAAAACAAGCAATGTTTGTAGGGATCAAGAAAGTCAATTACTTCATCGGATCTAGAGCTGTTGACCTGTTAATGAGTTCCCCGTGGTCAAAAGATGGAACATTCACAACACGTGAATCTGTAGTAACCTTCCTCAATGGATTGCTGGCAAAGAAATTCTTCCATCGTGCTAGAACAATAATCTATGTCAGAGGAAGCCAGGAGCAAAAAAAGTTCAAACTCGACATGCACGACGATCAAAAGTTTGTAGACTCTCGTGAACCCTTTGTTTGGCTCTATGAGCCGATATCCCTCAAAGCATGGGCAATGTGTTTGCTGATCGTGTTCGGCGTTATCGCTGTCTGTCTATTTCCATTATGGCCACCGATGGTTAGACTTGGAGTCTACTATCTGTGTATTGGTGGCCTCGTCCTATTATCTTCGATATTGGCCTTAGCTGTTTTAAGACAGATTGTATTTGTACTCATATGGCTTCTTACATTCGGAAAGATTCACTTTTGGCTATTTCCAAATCTCACCGAGGACGTTGGCTTTTTCGAATCATTTTGGCCAATTTATACGACTAGTACGGCTGGTTCGAGTAGCGATAACTGTCTCTCCACGCCAACAGACTACCAAGCTTTGAACAATAAAGTCAAATGAGTTTATTCTATATCTACATTACAGTTTTGAAATCATGACGACGAATGATAAAAATCCCGCTTGTGGTCATATATTCCAAAATAGACTAAATGGAACATTCTCTTTAACAGATTGATCTCATATAATCCACAGAATTCGAAAGGAGTAAGTCCACAACTTTCTGAAATATCAGAATTTAGGCGCATGAGTCTCACTTGTTATTAGGTATTGTGGGTACATAATAGAAAGCAATAGATGATTATGTTGAAACTGTGGTTCGAGAGATCATGTTTGGAACACAGCTGCAACTAAGAATCAAGGAAGATAAGTGACACCAACGAATTAATGCTAGTAATTGATGGAAATAATATTTGTTCATGAAGAGTGTATTAAAAATTACAGTCGCAACACAGTTAACTTGACAATTGAATTGTTGACCAGATTGTCAGCGAGTCTTAAATTCGCCGATGAAATTCTCACGTAAAAGTAGTTGTGAGAGTTGGATTTCATATGTCATGGAAGTTGGTAGAAGCTGGGATATGACCTTGCTAAACCAAAATTTGTTGAAAAGGACCACCAAAAAGTTAGTTTTACCGATAACCATTGTTGGAACCCACAATATTGGCAGATTGGTGCTTGATAGGGAATTGGGTAGCTTGAGATTCGATAGTGTGGAAATGCTTGAAGCTGATGTCGAGCTCTGATTGTGCAAGGTCTTTTTACTTATAAAAAATTTTACACGACCATTAGAATTGAAAAAATATGGCCGTCTGGGAATATCAGAATCTCAATTACCGGATGTTGAATTCTGTATCGATACGATTAGTCGAAGATGCAACACTGCCGGCTCTGTTCAAATCGAACATTTCTAGAGGTATAGTGTAAGTAGTGCCGCCACGTAGAGAGGGCGTTGAGCCGTGGTGTGGTAATCCGCGAATGCTCGGCGTTGGAGTAGACGCTATCGACCCTCCAGAATAAATGCCACGTGGTTGCGAAATTAGATTGCTGTGTCTATGCATGTACGATGGAGAGGGGTTTGAATTGATAGTGGGGCCATAATGTCTATATGAGGAATCTAAAGATTGATGAGACATTTGTGATAGTGTTCTAGAACCTTGCAACGAGTTGATTGTGCTCATTTTAAGATGTGCAATGTCCTCCAGTTTTGTCGTCTCGCATAATTCTTGATAGTTAGAATAAACAACTAACCACGCAAATACGTTAATAGGAGTCAAAGTAAACCATAGTAAAAACATCACTTGGTGATAAGTAAAAAATAAGTCCTGTAGGAATGTGCAATATGTTATTAGAGATGATATGCAATTAGAGGTGATGAATTAGAATCTAAATAATCGGAGCATTATCTTAAGACTTACGTTGACAATTGATTGAAATATAATAGTTAATGCACGAAAGGCGGTAAAGAAAAGCATCGCTACGAGCCATGGACGAAATTTGAGTTCGTATTCTTTACGAAGTGCAGGTATCAAGATGATGGAGGTCACTAAAAGTGCTATTGCGCTTAGGAGTAACATTGCAGAGATCGTCATCAGTGCTAATCGAATGTTCTTGTTGCCACTATATACAAATAAGAAGCTGATGCCGAAACTCCGGAAATGCTTGGAACCTGGACGTGCCTCAAATAGGCAGTACAAGTCAAAAATCGATAACAGGATCAATAGGATGCTCTCAATCTTGGGATTCGATTCAATGAGTCAAGTTAGAATTGAGAATAGAACAAAGTCCATGTTAGGTCGACTGAAAGTATAACTTGCAATAAAAGTAAGCTTGTAATAGAGCACTCACTAAAGTAAATATTGCAGCTGTGTAGCTACCCTTTTGTATGTCCAAAAAGTATGCAGTCTTGAGGATGGGACTCCTCTGCCACCATTTGACTCGTAATCTTTGGCTTGCGGCAGCTGACTTTCGTGACCTCGTGGACAATGCTGACGCTATCGATGTGATTGATCGCCCACTCACTGAATGAACGCTTGATGGCATCTTGGAATTTAAAACTAGCGGTGGTGATGTGATTTGTTAAATCATGAATGCTCAATCTACTGATTTTATGCTGCAGGCCTCGTTATTGGGGCTGCACCGTTAGTGCTACCGTTGGACATGAAACGTCCTGATTGCAGTTTAAAGCGTCTTCTCTAAAAATTTCGTTTCGTCTATCTGCCGTTACCGTTACCGTCACCGTGGTTGGTACCGCGATCTCGCTGACTGCAAAGCTTCAAAAGATAAACAACCTGTGCGAAGGGCGTAACCCGATGCTGCAAAACTGCCACGCATTCGGTGCTGGTGAGTGCGCCGAATGAATGGCTTCGACCACTGTCAAACTACTAACTTACATAGCACACAGGTTGCTGCACACCGTTGTCCAGGGTAACAACTTGTTAAAGGTTTTCTCTAAGATGGCGCGCATGTTTGAAAATACGACCTATGCTGTGTAAACCGATTACCTGGGCGCCAGATGGCGCTGTTGATTCGGACTCATTCAAGTCCATCATTTGTAAGTTCGAGATCGGTGAATTGATCAGTCACAATAACAGAGGTGCTCGATAAATCCACAAAGTTAAAAGTCCTCGAGTTCTTTCTATTGATTGATATTAATTATATATAGTTATGAGCAACATCACTTGCATGCATTATAAAGGAGTCGGTCGACTATAGTGTTGTATCAATAATAAAGTTATACTCAATTTGTGCTAAGATAGACCATCTGTGTGTGATAGTTGTGCGTCCCTATGGTCGATTCAAAAGAAGACGGTGCTCACAGAGATTGCGTGAACACCGATTCACTCTATGACGTATCTCAGCTTGTTAGAGTGGCCGGCTAAGCAAACAGATCCATATGCAAAGTCAAAGTTGAGCGACCCAGAGCAGATTGCTTCACTAAAGCTTGTCAAGTTGTATGTATATGTACATGAGGGTGTGCGTGTGCATGAGTGCGGGCTACTTCAATGCGTGCGTGCAACGTAAGATCTGCTGGGCCTTGACAGCTGCTAGAAAATTGATACAAACAGTTGTCGCCTAAGCTCAGTGGTTTGATAGCTGGATTAGCTGTCAAGTGACACAAAAATTTACTGGACTTCAAAACCGTATTCTTATTAGTATTGGTAC
Source organism: Fragariocoptes setiger (assembly GCA_019968535.1). Classification (NCBI taxonomy): domain Eukaryota; kingdom Metazoa; phylum Arthropoda; class Arachnida; order Trombidiformes; family Phytoptidae; genus Fragariocoptes; species Fragariocoptes setiger. The sequence continues at coordinate 28,623 of JAIFTH010000070.1, read as the reverse complement.
AATGGAGTTCAAAATCTATAACTTATCAGAGTAAGTATTGTGAAAGATCGTCATCTCATTCAGCAAGCAAACATGATGTGCGGTTTGATAGGCTGTCTAGTTCTAATTGGCCTAATTCTAGCGTCAGTCACCGATGGCCATTCAAGCGAGAACTCTGACGACCCGTTTCACTTGCGTTTGAATCACGATGGTCTCACGAAAATGTTTGGATTTTTTCAACCGGAAGACTCAATTCCAACTGAGAGCGACATACCACAAATGAACATGTTTCGCAAGTATCAATATGGAAATGCAAATGGATTTGTATTCGACATTTATGCCGTCGAAGAACCGGCAGACAACGATATAAATGAACCTACAGAAGCATCAAATCTGAGCACGCAAAAGGATCTAGATCTTGCGCTCGTTAGATTCTTCTCAAGTATGCGCCGGAAAGAGGGTGCGCCATTCCTAGAGGATGACTATCGGGATTTGGCTCGCTTGATTCAATCGGCATTAGATTACCGTAACTTCTCTCGAGCAAAATTTAGATTGGATGAGGATGAAACTGCTGTCAAAAATAGCAACGATGACTTTTCTACATCACAAAATGAGCTCATAGACGAGCCGCCCGTAGTTTCAGGTCATATTTTCATTCAAGGAGGTGCTGGTGAAGGGAAGCAGGTACTTGGCCCGAATGGTAATTTTAAGAACTCACAAGTTGTGAAAACAGACTCCGAAATGTCAGAATACTGCAATCCACCGAATCCCTGTCCGAAGGGTTTCAAAAGTAAAGATGGATGTATTGAGGAATTTGTGAATACTGCTGCTTTCAGTCGCGAATATCAAGCAAAGCAAGATTGTGCTTGTGATGTCGAGCACTCTTTGTTCGAGTGTCCGACAAATTCCATGAGTGCGGATGATATGCTGACCACTTTGGCCCGTTCAATTCAGAATCGATGGGACAATATAAACTTGGACGACTTTCGAAACAAAATTTTCAAACTAGTACACACATCGGCCCAAGAGAAGTTGGCCAAGTTCTGCAACGATGATGCCAGCTGCCCATTTGTCGTATTTAATTCCGGTATCAAGAACCAAACTCATATGAACGGAATCCAAAAAAATGGTGACACTCTCATAAAAAATGAAGATAAGAAAAAACACACTAAGAATCCCTTCTTATCTAGCGAAAGGCTCCCTATCGTTGCGAAAAAGGCGCCAAAAGTATTCGACAGATATCAATAACTATCGATGCAAGAATCGAAAATTGCCGGATAGCAACTTCAAAAATTGTCTAATGATCAAGTCATCAAGTCTAATGATCTCGATATATCGCCTCGGTCGTTTCTGTGCTCCGTCTCATCAACATATGAGAAACATACAAGAAACTGATATATATTTAATCAAATCTAACTATTAGTTGTCTCTCAATAAAGTCATTGGCGCATGAGAGTAGTAAAGTTCCTCTCTGTCGTAGCTTAATTCAGAAGAGTCAGGTTCAAGACGTGTTATTGTAGCATATTAGTCAACCAAATATTCTTCTCATTATATATATGCATATGAATCAAAAACAAATATAATGTCAAGTGGAGAAAACATGGCAGCATTGGTAACCATGAAAAGTGAAAAAAGAACCTCTCCCGGACCGGGAATTGAACCCGGGTCTCCACGGTGACAACGAGGGATACTAACCACTATACTATCCGGGACCTGATGATTCTCACATGGATTAAATTCATTGTCTAAACTGACCTAAATAGGAGAAGTGAGATTAGAGCAATGAAAATCTCTATTTGCAACAGTAAGGTTTTCTGATGAACAGTCCAACAGTTATCATTTCACACAATAGAAATGAAGTTCAATCTCAAATCGACCAAATCATGAATCATGAACATGCATGCAAGACAAAGATTTCACTCAATCTTCTGTTTGTTTTCATTTTAAAAAATAATGAAAAACGTGAACGTTGGTCTTCTTTATTGCAATCGTCTTAATTTACTATACTCATATCGGTTAGAATATTTTCAGTCGTGAACTATTATAACGTACCAAGTCAAGGAATTATTCATGTATTAGGTGGCAGTTGGTTGTGCAATTAGTTTTTGGGCCACATTTGATTGTTCCGGCTTGGCCTCTTTAGCTTCTGAAACTGCGGGCGGTCGTGGAACTTCGGATGTCTTAATTAACGTCTCAGTATCAACTGAGGTATGCACTCCATCAGATGAAATGGTGCTCGATTCAGTGGATTCCGCTTGATTGGTAACGACTGATTGATCAATGTTCGGGTGAGAACTGTGACTCGAGAATTTTTCTTCCGTCTTACTCGTAATTGAATTACTGGACTCGTTACTAGGCTGCTCTCGGTTGTTTGTGGTCGCACACGCTGGTTGATTCGTTAACACCGGAGGATTTGTTGGCATCGATGTTTGCATAGACTGAATCGGTGGTCCACCGCTGTTTGCTTTCTTCCGCGATCTAGGAGCCACAGGCTTCTTTTGTGCAGAAATACTAGGCTGATTAGATGTTTTGGATTTAGCGGAATCTTTGGTGGCGGTCTTGCCACTCAAATCAAGAGCTTCATTTGGGTTCGACTTTTGAGTGCTACTCTTGCGCCTAACTGTTCGAGGAACAGAGGTCGCCCTCGGTTTTTTGACCGCAGATTGTTTAGTCGATCGCTTGCTGGATTTTTGGTTTGCCATAATAAGGGCTGGAGAACATGCTGATACTGATGGAACGGTGATTATAGAGCTGGGGCTAGTTAGATTTGAATATGTCATATCGAATATTTCTCCCTTGCCTCTAGAATTTGCAAGTTTCTGGAGGAAAGCCTTTTTTGGTGAAGCTGAGTGCGATCGCTCTTCTTGGTTTGGGGTTGTCAATGGTATAGACATGGGCATAGCCATATGCATGGGCATACCCATTGACATCGCCATAGGTAATTGTGTCTGCATGTGCACAGGCAATTGCATTGGTAGGGTAAGCGGTGAGTATAAACGATTACTTCCCGGAGACAAAGCTTGAGCAACATTGACCCTTGGAATAGAGCTCGTCAAATTCGGTGGTAAAGATGTTCGTAGAGATTGAAATTGTGACAGACTAGTGCCAAATTGTGTGCAGGAACTCTCAATAACAGTGGAGTTCAGGTTAAATGATGCCATACGATTCGTCCAATATGTGGTTGGATGGGGTGAAGGCTGTTGGGCCATTCCAGGTGCATCGAATGTCATTGTCGACTGCAGACTACGCAACTTTTCATTAGACATATCATTCAGTACTTGAATTTGACGCATAATGATTTTTGCACTCTTAACTAGATTGCAATTCATTTTGACGAATAAACTCAGAGCAGAACTCATATCCTCTCCGACAATGCCGAGCTCTGAACAATGTTGCTGAATGCTTGAAGCCGCCCGCATTTGCAATGAAACAAGTTCCCGCTCGATATTGCCAAGTTTACGAGCTAGTGCTTCACGATGCATGTTCTCTTGGTTCGTTTGCTCTGTCAATGATTGCCTATACGCAGGAGTCTGCATATATGATGTAAACTTACTGACCTTGTCTTGTACGTCACGTAAATAAGCATTTATATCATAAGAACCCGTTTCAGTCGATTGATGAGATGCTTCAGTTTTTTCCTTTGCACTAGGCAGGGGGCGATTCTTCTTTTCCGGTTTCACTCTGTTCCTAGATACCGATATCTTTGTAGGTGCATCAGCTTGAATATCCAAATCATCAGACGGTTTGCGCATTGGTTGTCGAGACTTTTTAGTTTTAGTTTCGACCGATGGAGATTTCTCATCGTTTGCTTGAGTATTTTCTATTGATGAAGTGGATGTTCGCTTGGGTTTCACTGGGCTAGCTCTCTTTCTCACAAGTTTTTCTTTTGGTATCTCAACGGATGACTTCTTCGGTGACTTTTCTTCGCCATGTTGGGATTCATCCTTTGATTCCTTTTTTGATGATTCCCTCGTTTTAGATTTTTTATCTCGAAGTTCAATGGGTGATGTGCTTTCGTTGATTTCAACTTTGGTCTCTTGCTTCTTCTCCTTCTTAATTGCTTCATTTTGATCTTTCTTTGATACCTTTGAACGTTTTTGTGAGCCAGATTTTTCAACTTTTCGCCTACTTTTCAGCATCACCTTGATTTTAGGGGTGGCGGTTATGTTCGGTGGCACCACATCGAGCTTTTTGTGGGAAATTTCATCGGCACTACTATGGGCATCGTTGTCACTACCCTCCTTAGAGCTCACCGTGCTGTGAGTTGGGGAAGATCTTCTCTTCTTTTTTTTGGGTTCAATCAGTAAATTTCCAGGGCTGGAATCAGAGTTTTGGCAATCTGAATTAAGATGCAGTCTGTTCTCAGGTGAGGCAGCATCGCTACACCATTTAGACCAAGCTTTCCGAGTAGTGGCACCGCAGAGCGGACGGGTGTTACTCTCGCAACTTGGTCGCTTAGTTGTACTCTTCTTTTTACTTAAACTCGTAGTCGTTTTGATCACGAGAGAATTTTCTTCATGCTGCTTCCTCAAATTATCATTGTACTCTTGTAGTTTAGACGCATCAATCATATGAATGTAATAAGCTGGAGGACGGTCTGACCAGGGATTTAGACTGTCCATGTCTCTTATAGACTGGCGCGGCAAAATCTCACGAACAGTCATTATTGAACCGATGTCGTTTAAGATGCGCTCAGTCTCACGACCTCGGGGAGGACAAAATGGTCGAGACGATACAATTTTAGTCCCTTCCTTCAGATCTATGAAACGCAGCTTGAGTCGATGGTTATCCTCAGGTTCGTACGAATAATTGTTGATGAATATACAAGTCGACTGTTTGATTAGAGACTTGAATTTTTGATCGAAAAAATCTCCTGTGATTAATTCGTAATCCTTATGAACTTTCCCGTGCCATTCCATCCAAAATTTGAATTCTTCATCCATCATCGTAGCAAAACTAGACGGAGCGTCGGCTCTTTCTATGCCTATGCACTTCTTACACGGTGATGCAGCTGCCATTTGTAACACTACTTGACCGACTCCACTACCGAGATCAATAAATATGTCCTCTTCTTTGAGATTCAACTCTTCAATCATTTGTGATACAAATTCAAAGGGTGTCTCGCCATATACATCGGACGAAAATGGTTCATACTCATTCAGCCTATGTGGTTCAGTAACGGCTCTTGAGTAAACTTGGTGCAGTATATGTTTCAATAGCTCATTGTTAGCTTTAGGTGATCGCTTTGGCGTCAATGAAGTACCCCTGTATATTCTTATAACATGGTCCACTATCTTATTATACTTGTCGCTAATGCTTTTGACATAATCATAGTCTTTGACGTCGCTCTCGTTGGGACTAAACAGGTTTTCAATTGCCATTTTAAATTCTGGGTATTCTCTGGCTACCCAACGAATATTTTCGATGATTTCATTGGCACCATTGATGGTAGTGAATGGATTTACTTTGTAAGTCAAAGGCCATTTGTATACAGCAGCTTTATGGCCAGCGGGAGAGTTGAGTATGATGTCAGGTCTGGAAATAGGTGGCGACTTGGTCGCTCGATCTTCCAGCTCTTCCATTCTGAGCAATGATTTTCTTTATTAGTGATCTCAGTTATATAATTTGGGGCACCTCAGTGTGCTTTAGTAACTGCTAAATATTGCTTTTTGTCAACCAATGAATTGATGCAGGCCGTGAATCTGCCGATGGGTTAATTTTTGTATTTGGCAAATTAGTCAATGAAATGAACGTGAAGTAGCCATTCATATGTCGAATCCAACGTTGTCAAGTCCTCTGGTGTCCTTGTTTCGCGCAAAGCGAAGATGATAAATTATTCGCTTGCAATAATGATCCATACATTGTAAGACTAATGTATTCATATTTTTCTATTGTATTGCACATTATTTTTAAGGACTGATACATCAATAGCGGAGCAGAATGTCTGAGTGTCGAGACAATTTAACATTAGGAATAAGATGAAAAATTTGCTTTGATTTGCGGTGATTTCATGAAGATAGTACGTGAAGATGTTTGTGTGTCAGTGGGAGCAACCCCTGAAACCATTAATTTGGACGATATAGTAGTCGCTTGCAGAACACGCCAAATTATCCGCCTAAATATGTAATCATTTTTTTTCAACAACAATTCTACAACACACGAGTAACGGAATATACATCAGTGTGCCTAACATCTAGGCAATGCAAGGCTGTTGGCAGGACATTTGTGCGCATTCAAAGTCCATACTTTTGCAGATTATTCGGTCTAGCAGTTTGCGCTGCTCATCCGTAGGGCGCATAAGTTGCTAATGCAGTTACACGCACACACACACACACAGACAAGCGCACATGCACATTCACGAACACACACGGATAGCTGACAGGCGCGCAAGCAGTGAGCTTGGCCATGTTTCAATGCACTGACAACAGTCGTAACGAACAGTCAGCATTCTGAGTGGCGCGTGCAACGTGTCGTCTCTATGGCCTCAAGCTGAACGATGGCCTCTGGGCACACCATAGGACGTACGTGCGCTTGTTCTCAAACAGTGAGGCACACGAGGCCAACCTGCAGATTATATATGGACAGAATTCCGGTGAATGAAAGAATCTGCAATGAGTACTAACTGTCTGAGGTACGCCTTTTAATGGCAACCAGATCAATGAGATTTTCTTGAAATTTTCACCATCAGGTGAAGCTATTCACATTCCTTGTGTAACATCTTCCTATTTATGAGCTCATGTTCAAGAGTAAAATCCAGAAGCTATAAGTAGTTTAGCTTGAGAAGCATTAAAGCCTGTAAGCCTCAGAACATTCTAGATCTCTAGCAATCACAAACATTGAACAGCTGAGCGTAAAGATAAGCCTCAGTACTTTGGGTAATATAGCCAAGAATAAAGAGGTATATCACGCACATCTTCTTTTATTGGCTTCCTGCTAAGGGACTTTATCATTGTGGCCAGTAATCGCCGATAACAGATGATTATACACACAATTGATTGATTTTTGCAAAGGTAATATGTTGTAATATACAAATATATCACTATCGCTTTGGATGAACGACAAAGGTTGTCGGTGTAAATACTGTCGAGGACAATGGAGACGGCTGGGCCAAACGGAGAGGAGTTCAATATCGAAAAATTGTTCCCAAGGTGTCGTCCGAAGCAACGTGGCAAACAACGTGAAAAAAATCGAAGGACATACGCTAGAAGGGAGCGTGCTTCCAAAAGAGCGAATGCTGTCAACAATCGAGACAACTCATCCGACTCATCCCGCTCTCCTAAGGCTCATCCTCGATGCAATATTCCACCACCGACCAGATCGACACGATCTATCAATCAACATCGTTTGAGCCAAAATCAAGTGGTGAATGACTCCCGCGCTGTTCAGATCCGAAATGACCATCAAAGTAATCAACGAGTTCACCAGCAAGCACAAGACGCACAGCTGATCAGCCAACAGTCAGACGAGAGGCAGCAACAACAAATGCCTGACCCTGTACCAGCTGATCAATCGGCTCCACAACGCAAGCACGAATCTCATCAAGCACAATCTCACGTTGACGATCCATTCTCCATCCAAGATCGCCTGTCGCAGCATTGCAATAACCCTACTCTTAGACAACAAACAAGTGATACGATTCCGACCTCAAATCATGTCATAATCCAAGAAGAAAGCACCAACAATAAGACAGAGACAGCGACCTGCCAAGCTCCAATCACGGTCGATGTGTTAAAAAACGCTGATACGCTGGCCCAAACATTCGACCCAGAGTCTCCCAAAATAACTAATGAGCACCAAGGAGAGAAATACTTGCACATATTTGTTTACGATGAGAAGAACCCTGAAGAGCCCATAACATTGGCAGTTGACAGGACGCTGGCCAATTCAGAGCCATATCAGCTGCAGCAGCAGATAACTGCCCTGTCTGATGAAAACCAACATGAAGAGTTTTCTAAAATCGATGGAATTACATCAACGAAACCAGACATTCAACAAGATAATCTAGCAACTTTCAAAGGCGAATGCCATGATCTAGACGTGATCGAAGGCCCAAAAAAGATACAAATCAACAATATAGACTCTGAACAACCTCGTCAACTAGTATTCACTGAGTCTAAATACATTGAGAATGAATCAACATTGTCACATAATGTTAATTCTGCAGTCTCCGTCAATTCCATTGCCAGCGACGAGTCCATAGATTCGTTGATTTTGTTGCATGAGCGTGTTCATGGACTATCTGTTCAGCCAGAAAATTTATTAGATCAGCAAAGGCAACCCACTACTAAATTGAGGCAAACCATTCTTAATGATCCCATTGGGATGGATATTTCGCGCGGAAACACTCAACCATTGCCAGGCAACAGTGCACGTGAAATAATCGGAAACACTCAAGCCTTTGAAAACGAATCATCTTCACTTGATAAGCATGAAATCCATACCAAGCAGTTGGAATCTAATTCCAGAAGATCAAATGTGATACAGCGATTAGACTGTTTGTCAGAAGTCGAAAGTGAACGCGAAAATGCCGAATTGAACGAGAAATTTTCCCCATCTTTGTCCAAAACAGCAAATTATCAAGCACCTATTATGGACGCATCTTGCACCAATGTTGAATCCATTGAAAAGTCAGATGATTGCCAAAACATCAAGAGGTCGGGAATCTTGCCTAGTCTAAATTACATGTCTGACGTGGATAGCGACATTGGTATCGACGATCAAGTGGTCCGATCCTCAAATGGTCCAACCGCCTTCGGTCAATCTAATATTGACAAGATATCTAACCCTAATGCTGTGAATCCACCAGACACGCCTGAAAATATGCCAATATCTGCGCACGTATTCCCAAAACTCAACGAGGGTTTATCGAGCGGAGCTGAGTCTGCCGATGAAGATGTGTTTGAAGACGACGAGTGTGCAGCCGATGCTGACAATGACGACGATGACGATGAAAACGATGATGACGATGATATCGATCTTGATTCTAGGCCGTCAGACCTGATGAACAACAATGTCCCAGGCATCTTGCGCCATCAACATCAGCAACAGATTTCGCAGCACTCAAAACTTCCCTACCGACTCGTTGCAGGTTTGGATTCTGTGACTGAAGGTGTATCGCAAATGCAATTACATTCCTCAGGATCTGGCCGTCCAAGTACAAACGGACTCATGTGTAATGATGATCTAAATACCATGATCAAACCTGAGTATCTCATTCAGGCGAGCAATTCAGATACGAGGAACGATTTATCAAACTCTGACCAGGCAGTAGACAACAGTGAGTAACTTTCTGTCAGACTATTTTGTTCTATTTCATCAGCGTATACTCATCTCATTTCTTATTATCTCTCCTCAGAGTCCTTAGACACCAAAGCGATCACTTATGGTGAAAATTCTATGCATTTGCCAGACAATGATCATTTGAATTTTTGGCAACAACATCCATCCACGAGTGTCGAACAGCGACATTCTGATCACAGTTCTCACATGAAATCCAACAATAATAGCCAAAGAAACGAACGTAAGTATCGCTTTGTGATACCTAATCATATCTTTACTTTTATTTTTACTGTCTGACACTCTCAATTGCCGTTTTGCATGCACTTGCAGGAAAAGGAAATCAATTTAGCAGTGACACTGACGACGAGACTGATCGATTACTGGGCTCCCAAAGAACAGACCAATTAAAAATGGCCAACTCCGGAAGCGGGAACACTGAGAGCATAACGCAAAATCATGCCTGCTCAGAGAAGAACAAAACCAATTCCGCCACTAGAGAGGGTAATGAAATTAAGATCAAATTTCCTCTAATCTTACTAATTTTATTGATGACATAGTTGACTAATATTGAATACAATTCTCTATAAAATTTAGTTCTGATTGAAGGTGTTCTTTTCATAGTCAAGTATCTTGGTTCGACTCAACTGGATTGTGACGGACAGTCTAGTAAACATGCACGTGTTAGTCAAGCTGAACAAGCCGTCATAGAGGTCAAGGTAAGCATGCAAGAATGATCTAAATGACTCAAACACTTTTTAATGTCTATTTGCATATACTCAAAATGTTCTCAAAATCTAAACAAACCTCATGGATCTTTAAAACTACTAGCAGAATATGGTAGGTTCATCGACACAATTTCAAACTTATTCAGGTCACGACCATAGTTATAGCTTACTAAAACCTAAATTATTTCATTTGCAGACTCACGATGGAGAATCTCAGCCTTACACCGAGGTTCAACTCTTCATATCAACTGAAAAAATTATGGTGCTAGATCACAAGCATAAAAAAATAATGATGGATCATTCATTGCGTACCATTTCCTACATCGCCGACATCGGTGATATTCTAGTCCTTATGGCTCGCAGAAAACACGCATCTTCAGAGCTGAATGACATCAAATCTCGTCGTACATCAAAAATGATCTGCCATGTTTTCGAATCAGATGAGGCACAACTGATTGCCCAATCGATGAATCAAGCTTTTCAGGTTGCCTACATGGAATTCATGAAAGCAAATGGGATAGATGATACCAGCTTCTTACCCAAAGAGATGGATTATCAAGAAGTTCTAAATTCTCAAGAGATGTCTACCGAAGAGCTTGACATGTTTGCTAAAAAGGACAACCAGAAAGAGGTGATTGTGCCAAAGAAGAAAGGCGAGATATTGGGCATAAGTATTGTTGAATCTGGATGGGGGTCGATGTTACCAACTGTTGTGATAGCCAATCTTAAACCAGATGGACCAGCCTACCGTTGCAAGAAGTTGTCTGTTGGTGACCAAATTTTATCTGTCGATGGGAATAGTCTTGTCGGATTGCCATTAGCTGAGTGCCAAGAAATTATTAGACGAACAAGGAAACACACTGTGGCGAAGCTGTCCATAGTTTCTTATGGTATAACAGTCGAAGTCAAAATCAAAAGACCAGACACTAAATATCAGTTGGGATTCAGCGTTCAGAATGGAGTGGTGAGTGCAAATTTACTATTCCTTATTTGACATCACCACGTTCTTGATTCTCACTTCACGTTAAATCTAATCTAATTGAATGATTATTGGATTTTCTCGTTTCAGATTTGCAGTCTCTTAAGAGGGGGAATTGCAGAACGGGGAGGAGTTAGAGTTGGTCATAGGATTATGTCTATAAATGGTACAACGGTCGTCGGAGTCCCGCACGAGAAAATAGTAAATCTCTTGGCAAGCTCCGTTGGCGAGGTGAGCTATGATATCGAATCACACTAATCAAATTCATCATTCATACTGCTACCTTAAGGACACATCATACTAATACAATGTTTCATCATATTATTCCATTCAAATTTGATAGATACGAATGAAGACATGTCTCACATCACTTTACCGTCTCATACTTGGACAAGAAAACCCTGTTCACTTCTGATAGGCACCCAAATAAACCACGACGACTTCAACTTCAAACCACTACAGATCTATAAATTATAAGAAAGACGACGACTTTTATTATCTTTTCTGTTGAAATATCGATGTCGTCATCTTTTAGAAGTGTATTACTTTTGCATCGGAGATGCCTTGCTCTACTGGACAGTAAGGGCATTTTAGCTTGCTCGAATTTGTTGTCTGGGTTAATTTATGAAGAGCATCTTGGCTGATAACGTGTCCGCAAATTAAGCGTACTGGCGGATTGCTCTCTGTACTTTGCTGTCGCAGAATAGGACACGCAAAGGTAGAGTGGAAATGAAGCTTTTTCCCGAGGTCGATCTCGACAGGTAGTTCATCTCTTGATTGCCATATGTTGGTGACTTTCTGTTTTTGCATCATTTGGTTAATGTTGAGCAAGGCGGGTAAAGCGACACAACCTGCGTCTATTGTCACAGAAAGCGGACTTTCAACACTAAGGCCTAGTAGTGAGCATGCATCACGTCGGAATATTTCCATTATTTCTCCCCAATTCACATCGTCTAGTAGATAACTATATGGCGACTGTTCTATACCAGAGTTTAAATATAAAAGAGCCCCCATTAAGTGTTGTATATCCTTCTCATGTCTAGCGCCCAAATTTTGTAAGCTATTCCTAGCGTAGTAAACTATTTCTGCCTGTTTTGTCACACCCTGGCGCAATAGTTCAATTATTGCGAGTCTGTGTAACTTAAATAGTAGCGAGCTGCCCATTTCATGTAGTTTCTCTTGATGTTTGGTTGCCCACATGAGTGCAGGTCCTAAATCTCTTCGCTTGAGGGAGTCCAAAATCATATTTAACTCGATGAATTGAGTTTTCTGCGTATTTGGAATATCGAGTTTAGCTTCACGACTTAATTCGTCAGCAATTTCTATCATACCATTGCGCAAAAAATGTTCAATGATTACCTGGTTAATCATTTCTACATTTTGTGCCGTGTCGAATAAGCCATTGGTTAGTTCTCTCTTCTCAGATTCCAAAGTAGAACTATTTGTATCGGTCTTATTGTAGCTTCGATCATAACCGTTTATCATGATGAGGTTATTCAAATTATTACCGGTCGGATATGATCCTGCATTCGTTAGTACAGAATGAATGGCCATTTGATGATGACCATTGTTCACCATGCTCATAGTGTTGTGATATATTGGATAGTTCGAATTGCCATGCGGATGGCTCTGTGAGGACGAATGGTAAAATCGATGGGTGTTCATGAGGTTTGTCGCGGAAGATTCCAACTGATTTGAGCTGATAGCATTGGAATCTAGATTATTCCGCTTGGCACCAATGTCAGCTATGCAGCCATAGTCGGAATTGAAATTTTTGTCAATTGCCTTTCCGACAATTCCCACTGGTTTATGTAAGTCTCTATGATGATTGACAACCTTTGAACATGTCTGTCTTATGTTTCTGAACGTTTGATGAATCGCTGCACACTTGGCACCAGTTTGCGGATCTGAAGAATCTGTGAAGACGAGTTTGTTAATCATATTGGATGGTAGGGTTCGATACTGTCATTGGTATTTGAGTGTCATTATGAATAACTTACTTGACAAAAGGTCCCTCTTAAGATTGTCGATCTCGCGAATAAGACCGTCGATACTTTCATTAGATACTCTCCTAGAACGCTCAAACAACTCAAGGACTCGGTCAACCTCTTTCTCAACACTTGCAATTGCTTCCATGATTATGACGTATTTTATCGAAGCAATCCAGTCAACATCCAATGGTCGATTTGTCACTGGTTGTCTTCAAAATTTAATTTGCTGGTGCATTCGATCAGGATTCGATGAGAAAAATCGACGCGTATCTGATGAGTAGCTCTATCGTTGAAATGACCACTTTTACACAGGCGACAAAGCAGCTGTATTGAAGGCGATTGCGCAGAGACGACTCGCTGTCTATTGAAAACAAAAACAACAACAACTGGGCTACAAACTGTGAGAACAATTTTGGGCTGGGTGATCAATGAGGGTGCCCTGTGTGTTCACTAAAAAGCTAAGTGGCTATAAGCAATTTTACCTTCTTATGAAGAAGTTTTTACTCTACTTCAAGTCTTAACGATACTCAGCTCTGCATGTAAGCTTGATCGAGAGAATTGTAATAACAAAGCAATAATACACAGCTGTTCGTATTTATTTCAATTCCCTGCGCTTGCGCTGTTCGTAGAGCTGTGTTGCAAATACTCGTGTCGAAAATCTTTTCGAATTGATGGCGCAACGCGTTGTGAGATTTCAAATATCGCGCTTATGTCTAAAATGTCATCTGTGCTATTTATTCCATTGTGCACTAGTTTTTACATGACAAGATATATATTTACCAAAGCAAAAGCATTGTGTCAAAATACCATACAGCGTACAAAAATTCTTAAATTTCGTTCCAAGAAGCAATATCAAATTTTTGCTAGATGTTTTTTTGTGAGTTCTACTTCTGTCTGCCAAATTTTCACTGTCCATGTTTGGCAAATTGAAGCGGTGGTATGGTTTAAATAAAATTGAGAAAAGTCCGATCTTGGCGCCGATCGACCAAATTGATTGCAAAAATATTGCAAACGGTTGAAAATTTCTATTCGAACATGATGTTTAGAGGAAAATATTAAGTATCTATAAACTCACGCTTGTTTTACTGTCCACCCCGAGCTAACAGACTTTGTTCCGACCATGTATGCTAGGCACCAATATCATGTCACATCTGGAGGCCATAGGTGAATGAATGGTCAGCATGCAATTCAATGGTTCGACAAGTATAATAAACACTTTGAACAATAGTTTTCATCCTACAATCAAATGACATACTGTATGCAAAGTTCATCCGAATAATCTAAATCTAGCGTCGCCGCCGACCATACATTGGCGTGGACTTTTCGACGTTGTTAAACTTGGTTCACGCGCTCTTTAGTATCCTGACCAAAACATTATTTTTGAAGCTCTCATATACCACTACAATACCGATACGGCAACAACAATTTAACCAGAAAACAATTATGGGACACAAATAACTTTGAATAATATGGATATCACTGATGACACCAAACGGTTAAACTCGTATTCAGCAATCGACGAATTTGTCAAGTCCATTGAAGTCTCCAAAAATGAAGCACAAGCAATTGATGCTCTAGCTGCTTACCAGAGTTCACTTTCTAACCTCAACGAACCTTGGAAAGATGTGCCAAATTTATACGCCCTCGGTTTGTTATACATGCACTTTAATGCATATAGCTGGGCTATTACGGCCTTTAGGCAAGCCCTTTACGTCGAGCCAACGTTTGAAAGATCTAGAGATGTCCATGTGCGTCTCGGTCTCATATTCAAGACCTTGAAAGATTTTCGCTTGTGTGAGAAGCATTTAAAGATTGCATTGGATGACGCAAGGCCATGCAACTTAAGTCCGGCTGAAATAAAATTCCATCTTGCACACCTATTGGAGATTCAAGGCAATTTTAAAGGTGCCATAGAGGCTTACGAAAGTCTATTGCAAGATAACCGAATCGGCCTTACCAAGCACTTGACAGCTGACATACATCGGCAACTAGGTTGGATTCATTTGTACGAGAAAACCCCAGCACCAAACTCAACCACGGCGAGTGCAAACTCAACGAATAAGCAACAATTGATTCAACAAAAATTAGAGCGTGCTGTGACGCACTTCGAAATATCATCAAACACAAAAATCGACAGTAGAACGTCCTACTATCTCGGCCGTTGCTATTCTATCTTAGGTAAAACGTATGATGCGTTGAACGCATACAAGAACGTCATCGATAGAAATGAAACAAACGCCGACATGTGGTGCTCTGTGGGAACATTATATCAGCGTGGAAATCAACCGCATGATGCAATGCAAGCTTACATACGATCCCTCCAATATGACAAATCTCATACGCAGGCGTGGACGAATCTAGGTTTGCTCTATGAAAATTGTCAACGTTTTTCAGACGCACTCAGGTGTTATCAACACGCGCAACGCGCCAATGCCTCTAGCACTGATAGATCCATCCAGGAGAGAATTTCATTTCTCCAGTCACAATTTCCCAGGACTGATACCGAGTTTGGTCGCTCTAACAGTGGCTTTCCTTCACTAAAAGATCTGTGGAACTTTGAGCGCGCCAATATTGTCAACAATCGCACAGAAAAAAGCTCCACAAAAGAGACGATTACGTGCCGTCCTCACTCAGCCAACTTTTGCAAAATGAACGATCCGCTCAATCATGACATATCCAACCGCTCTCATAGTGATAGTAATGGTATAATCCTCAACCAAAAAGATCATAAACCTAAACTAGACGACTCGTCACAAACTCCGTCAGTTAGTATGTCGTTGAATGGAATAAGTAGTTCATCAACGATTATGGCGAGCAACAAGCAAGACATGAAGAGCAGCCAGACTAAAGATTTGCAAAATGGCGCAACAGTTCCGTTACTTCAGACCAAGTTCAACATAAAAAGTACTACACAACCTAGTCAACAAACAACGATGCCTAAGCTATCCATAAACATGACTGCTGAGCAAGTGATTGAAGCATGCAAAAACTTGCTTACTGCCAAGAAGATTGATATTAACTTATTGAGTGACGATACACGTCCGCCTTATCCAAAATTTTCTCCAAGGCCCCACAATACTAAGGACAGATTGACACCACCACCACCGAGTCTTTTTGTAAGTTCTAGAGATTTGGTCTCATCTCATCAATAGAATTCTCATATCATATTAACTTTTTTCTTATATTTCCTTCTTTAGCTTGAGACAAAAAAGGATGCGCTTTCATCAAAGTTGCAGGATTTTTGCCATAATAACCCTGTTGTGCTGGTGAGAAATTTCGCCGGTGTGCTCAAGTTGGACCTTGGTTTGTTTTCTACCCGGTCATTAGTTGAATCCAACTCAGAGCACCAAACAGACGTGGCTACACACATATTTCAACCTATTGAAGAGAATTGGGATCGAAATTTGGGGAAATCCGTTTGGGGCTGTGAGTGCCGTAAAGCTCAAATGGCGCTTTCTCGGTATGCCAATTATCAAGCTACATCTTTTATTGAATCTCTGCGTGAAGAGCAAGACCATAGCAATAGTCACAATTCGAAACAATCTTTCAACATGACTCGGGAGTCTGAGTCCGATTCTAATGGATCTGCTTCGCAAGCATCTGTATTCAAAGTCTCCGGCCAAACAATGGTCAGCAATTTGCCTCAATCTAATTATATGTCGAACAGCAACTCCTCGACCCCATCAGTCAATGCACTCGGACAGTCAACTATCAACTCTTTCTCTCCTATGGCTACATCGAATTCTGCATCCGTACCACAATCCACATTGCAAGTTAAGACGGCAAATTCGTCACCAAACAAGAGATTCAAGCGAGATGATGTGCCTAAATTCGTGAGGGCAGCGTTCAACATAGACTTATCTGATGAGAAGAAGTGGCGACCACAGTTGCAAGAACTCAACAAAGTGCCTGTCTTTTTGCGTGTTGTTTCGGCGTCGAATATGCTGAGTCATGTCGGCCGTGAGATTCCGGGAATGAATACCGTGCACATGTCGATGCAAGTTCCAGGTTGCCGTTTGTTCGGTCACCAGACTCAGAATAACTTCTGCTCAATTAACATAAACGTCGGCCCCGGCGAGTGTGAATGGTTCGCGGTAGCCAACGAGTATGCACCCAAGATGGCTAAATTGTGCAGCCAAAATGGCATCGATTTTACCAGTGATGACTGGTGGCCAAAGTTATCCAGTTTATATGCGAATAACATTCCCGTTTATAGATTTGTGCAGCGTCCTGGTGATCTTGTGTGGATGAACGCTGGAACCATCAATTGGATGCAATCTATCGGTTGGTGTAACAGTATAAGCTGGAACGTCGGACCACTGCTTGAGAAACAATATACTGCGGCGGCTATCAAATACGAATGCAACCGATTTGAGTTCCGACGTTCTGCTGTACCAATGATTCAATTAACATGGAATTTGGCTTATCATTTGAATTTGCTCTATGATGAAGCGTTGTACGTGTGCATCAAAAGAGTGATGATGAAGAGCTTAATTTATTGCAAACTTGTGATTGATATTGTTATGAAGTCTCGAAACCAAGAGATCAAGATGCGCAGTAAGACTATCGAGTCTCAGCACTCGCATGTGTTTACATCTCATTGCGTAACTTGCGAGGTAAGTTGAGCAAATGTTGAGCTTAAAATTCTTTACCCTGTGGTCGCATAATAACATCCATACTTAATTTGTCGAATTTTAATATTCTTTTTTATACAAGTGTGAAGTATTCAACATCAGCTTCACGAGTAAGTTAGACCAGAGAAATCATTGCTTAGAGTGTGCCAGACGAATCGAGTCGAACTTGGATACTTTCACCATAACTCAAGAACACGAACTATCGTTCTTGATGAAATTGTACGACAATTTTACGTTAGGAGTCAAACCAAAACCTCCAGCAATTGCAACGGAATCACCATCAACGATGCAAAAAACGGTCCCTTCAACTGTAAACAGCGTGTTAACGGAACCCGCAATAACTGCGATCCCGACTACTGTAGGCAACGGCTCTCTATAAATCGTTCCACGTCGAGCTCGAATCATCTTTTTGCTGGCCAAAAGACTAAACGGCCTAGCCTGTTGACAACTTTCGGTTACACTAACAGATCAAAACCCACATCAGAATCGTTCAAGAGCACGGCAGGTTTCTCAAGTGCTCTACAGACTGACAACTTGTTGTGTAGGTCCTCACGATTGTACGGCTACAAAGAGTTGTCAGGATTGTCTTGCAGAACTTTTTATAAGTTCTCATCGCACCAAATAAGCTCTCAATGCAGAGAACCAAGAGTTGTGATCTATCTGTTAGCTCTCTTGAATGGAAGCATCTTCTTTTAATGACATTACCAAAACTAAATGTTCATAACGAACCGACGGATTAAGCACTCTTGCACTTGTCGCAGTTAGCACCCATGTTTTTTATCACTTCGTATGCAACGTGGACGCAATCGATGAGCTGTGCGGCAGCGTCTACCGCACGTGGATGCTCCGTCCGCTATAATTTAGGCTTTATGGTGCGGAATTTTCCTCTCAACAATTCTTTATATGCGCGCGCACTGTTAGTAAAACAACGGGGGCGTGCACTCAAATAAATCTATCACCTGATCAATCAACAACGTGCTTATTTTTTGGACTGTAAAGAGTATATAACCTTTAAAATATACAATCTTTCAAGCAATTGATTCATGGCCCAAATTCATTCAATTAACAAGCAGTTCTGATTCCAGGATTTTGATAATTCATTGTGCGGAAGTATATTTGTTTGCATCATGGGAACTAGTGACAGTTCGAAAGTTGAAAGTGTGAAACTAATCGAGAGTACATTCGGAATGTATCCTAATTTTCCCAAGCCAGGCATACTGTTCAGGTAAGTTCTCAGTACTGTGCTGAACATCAGAGTTAGTTTCACAATTATTATATTCAATTTTTCGCTCTATCAGGGATATCATGCCGGTGTTTACTGTGCCAAAAGCACTTAATCAACTTGTTGAATTGATGTCTGATATGGTCAAAAGTGTCCGTTGCGATAGAATCATTGGTATCGAATCTCGGGGGTTTCTCTTGGGTCCTGCCATAGCAATGCGTATTCAAGTTCCATTCGTTCCAGTCCGGAAAAAAGGAAAATTGCCTGGTAAGGTGTTGGCTGTGGAATATGCACTAGAGTATGGTCATGATCAGCTTGAAGTACAAGAATCTGCTATGCCTAAAGGTGGTAACTGTGTGATCATTGACGATTTGGTTGCAACAGGTGGCTCTCTTTTGGCCACCAAACAATTGATTGAACGTACAGGCTCAAAAGCAACAGCTTGCGTAGTTGTCATCGAATTGGAAGAATTAAATGGAAAGGCTAGGTTAGACCAAACACCCGTATTGTCCATCTTCAAGTACTGACCAATGTCACAATAAATGATGCGCGGCGCATGACATGCTCCCATCACACTAATGCATTTGAATCAAGCGCGCGTCTGGGTTTATCGTCTGACATCACTTTTAGGCGACAAAACAATTCAGACAAGTTCGTGGTCATCTTCTGGTTCAACTTGTTCCTGATTTATTGTAATAACGTTGTCAACGGGATGTTTTATCAAATTGCATGATCGAGAAAAACTATGAGTTGAAATTGTCTTCAGTCATTATGGTCTCAATACTTTAGTGTCTTAATTTAGTGATTATTGCGCGTGAAACGAACGCGTGTTGCATGCTGCTTGTACGATGCGACTTAATATTCCGACGCCCTCGAATCCCCTTTATGTTCCTCCCTATTTCTACTCGCCAATTCAGCCACAAGGATCAGTTGCACAATCCAATAATAGCCAACATCTTTCCACCCAAGTCGACCAATTGAGCACTAATCTAGCTTCAAATTTAAGTGTGCATCAGATCAACAGTCGAATGAATCATCAATTAACCAATTCCACGACATATCAGCAACAATCGCACTATCAGCCAGCACCATCATATAGCTCTACATCAGCTGTTGTGAGCCCGGAATATGTCAGCATTTCGCCTGTCGGGCACTCAAGTGCCAACCACACTCTCAATCGCTCCAATCCTATTGGTCACCTCAATCATGTAAGCGTCCACTCCAACAATATGAATGTGAATATGTGGCCGTGTCCATCGTGCGAAATACCGTTTCATACAGCCCACGAGCTTCAGACACACCTTAGTACGCACACCAAACTTGAAAAGACAGTTCCCTGTCCGCGGTGCGGAAAATTGTTCGCCACTCATGAGCGCGTCAAGACTCACATTCGTAACTCACATAACGACAAATCGAATGGCCCATTCTACGTTAAGGCGCATTTTTCATTCACGACCCTCGATAAGGGTCCTGAGATATCATTTAACAAGGGCGATATTTTCCACGTTGTAGACACTTTTCAATCCAATAAGCTGTCTTCAGCGAATAAAAGTAAGGATACTAACAACAATCACCATATTGAGCGGCTGCAAAGTTGGCTCGCCATCAGAGTCGGCCCACATGGTCAAGAGCTCGATAAAGGTCTCATACCGAATGATATTCGTGCCAGGAGATTGGCTGCCGAGGAGTATGGTGACACTAACTCGTGCAATTACGGTCGTTCTAATATGTCTGATGGAAGTATATCAAAAGGATCAAAAGGAGTGAGCTTCTTAAAACGTCATTTGACTCGACGAAGCAAATCACTGGGTCGAGAACAATGGGAAAGTATCATTTTCGAAGCGGGCTCAACCAGATTTCCACCCTATGAACGAGTCAATCTGAAGCACCCTGGATTCATTCGACCTGTTGTCATTTTTGGACCCTTGGCTGACATCGCACGTAACAAGTTACTGAATGACTATCCAGAAAAATATGCCTATCCAAATGGTTTCAGGCGAAATGTATATAATTCGAATGACGACACACGCCCCGTAAAACACGATTCATCTGAAAACAAGAGATTTGTAATCAAATCCACTTCTATACATGAGATCATCACCATGGGCAAGCATTCTCTATTGGACATCACACCAGCTGAAGTCGAAAAGCTCAACTTTGCCCATCTCTATCCAATCGTTATTTTCATGAAAGCAGACTCAAAATCAATAGTGAAGGAATTCAGATCTCGCGCGTGTGACGCCAAAAGAGCGAGGGATTCTTTAGATGAAGAGGAGACACGTAGGCGAGCAGGCCAGTCATGCCGTCAATTGTTAGATCGGTCACGTAAATTGGAGAAAATTTGGTCTCATGTATTCACTGCTACACTCAATCTATCAACGATGGGCAGCGAGATGTGGTACAAAAAATTAAGAGAGACAATTGAAGATCAACAATCATCTAATATTTGGATGAGTGAACGTCACAAGCAGCATACCATATCTTCCTCTAACATTCAGAGTTATGACGAAAATGAATTTTACGACACAATCAACTCTGCAATGAGCGAGGGACAGCAGTCAACTTTATATCCGTACAGTCCAATCGGACAACTAGATTCCTCGCTAACAATATCGTAGCTTTTCCATCTTAGAGTGATCGAGTACTTTCACACGATGGAATTCTTTTGTAAAGACGTTACCGCCGAGCGTTGAATAGACTTCTTCCAGAGGCTGAATGTTTTTCTTTCGAATCAAAAAAGATGAATTATAAGCAAGAATGCATACAGCTGAGTATAATAGTAATATATAGTAATATATGAATAAAATCTTCGATCAATTCAGGGAACATCAAATAGAACAAGAAGTTCATGCACATGGGTTGTTTACCTAACGCGTAAAAACCGATGTTATCAGACAAAACGCTCTGACGAGGCCTCCAATGATATTTGAAAACCAGTCATACTCAGTTCTTGTCGCAACTGGCTGAATGAGCTCAAGAAGAAAACGATGCCGTGCTTGTCGTGCAGAAACTCATGCTCATGCACAGAAACAAGAAATAAACAAAAATAAAAAAACAATCTCGTTCTCCATAACTTGTTGACATATTACCTTTCAATGTTGCTCTCATGCACACCAAGCTTGATGACGCACTCCCCCGCCCTTTCATTTGCTCATTATGATACTCATAAATTTAACGTATAATTCAAACAATGTTACAAGCACAATGAAGAGCATAATGTTACGTATCCTATTGTTTCTGTTGTTGATTTGCCAAATCAAGCTATCTAGTTCAAGCGATATGGAAGAAGCAGATTCGATCGAGCGAAGAACTGCTCTAGCCACAACTCAATTATCGCTTGATATCATGAGGACCATTCCCGCAAGCGAAGGAAACTCAGTGATGTCACCAATGTCATATCAAATCGTGCTGAACATGTTATATTTGGGCTCAAATGGCACCATTCACCAAGAGCTTGCCCGGGGACTCGGGTATGATTCGGTAAAACTACGACCACAGGATCCACACGATGGTATGAAAAACGTTCTGGCTGACATCAAAAGAGCAACAAGCCCCGATAGTGCGATATTGAGCAAAATCAATGACACTGGCCACGAAGATTGGGCTCCCGATCTCAAGGCACGAGCCCAAGCAATCCTCAACGATATCAAGCCCGCTGTCAACTTCACTCTGGCCAATCTTATGCTAACGAGTGATGCGCTTCAAGTGTCGAAAAATTATTCGAGCCAATTGCGTCAATACTACGATATTCAGATGGAGTCGTTCAACACAACAACAGTCAGTGAACGTGAACTCGTGGATCGTGTCAATTTGTGGGTGCGCACTCATACCAATTCAAAGATCGATAAAATTGTCGACAAACTTGACATGAATTCATTGGCGTTCATATTGTTGAATGCAGCCTACTTCAAAGGTGAATGGGCACATCCGTTTGACCCTAAAAGAAACAACGAAGCGCTCTTCTATGAAAATGGACTAGAAAGCAGCGCTAAATCAACAACATTTATGCGCCAAAAATCATCATTCGGATATCTGGACCTTGCTGATTTGAAACATCACGATAAAGAATTGGCCTCGCTCGATTGTGAAGCCCTTTTGATGCCATTCTCTCATTCAACCAAATTGTCGATGATGATATTGTTACCGCGGGCACGTCAAGGTCTAGATTCTGTGTTGCGACAAATAACGGCTAAGGATTTGAACCGGATCTATGATCTATTGGAAGATGTCACAGTTTATGTTGAGATACCAAAATTCAAATTTGAGAAACAACTTGACCTGAAGGATGTCTTGATCAAATTAGGCATTCAAAAAATGTTCTCGGTCGTTAGCGATGGGTTCAAACAGATATCACAGAGCGAGACCTACGTCAGTCAATTGGTTCACAAAGCCACTATCGAAGTTACAGAACTAGGCGCTGAGGCTGCTGCTGTCACCATGGGAGTTAACACGTTGCGTGCAATTGTTAAACCGGCCCCAACACCGCGCTTCATTGCCGATCATCCGTTTTTGTTTGTGATATTACACAACCCATCAAACATGCCATTATTCATCGGTCGTTACACACACGTTTAACTTTGCTATGTGAATTGAATGAATCAGCACTTCAAAGATCCATCTAGTATTTGTTTTTCATTCACCGGATCTATTATTGTGATCATCAATGCAAATGTCGTATTGTTCTGAACAGTGTTATCAAAATCGAACGCTCGCTGTAAAGCGCGATCATGACGAACTACTTGAAGTTGGGACAATACCGCCGAACGTTGAGAGGATGTCTTCCAGACGCTGAATGTTTCTCTTTCGAATCAAAATAGACGGACGAGTGGACGACGTACAGCTGGGTAGACCATGCCTTACAAATGAATAAAATCGAACAATTCAGGGAACATCAAATAGTTCATGCACATGGATTGTTTACCCAACGCGTAACAACCGATGCTGTCAGACGAAACGTTTCCGATGAAAGATTGAGTTTATTCAATGTTTTAGCTGACGTAAATAACTCCTATTCAAGCTGGTTGAGAGGGGGAGGAGGTAGAAGAGGAGCCTAGAGGGAGAAGTTTAGCGGTAGTCAAATTATTCTACGGTAAACAACACCTCAAAATACAAGTTCGCTTGAGGACTCCAAAGATATGAAGAATTCTCACTGTCACTTTATGTGACCAGAACCATCTTTTGCGATGTTTTTGCTAGTCAAAAGCGCAAACGGCTGAAATGTGTTGAATAATTTCGGTTTCACTAACAGCTCAAGAGTCACATCAGGATCGTTCAAGAGCACAGCAGGTTCCTCAAGTGCTCTATAGACTGACAGCTCGTTGTGAGAATCTTCACGATTGTCCGGCCACAAAGAGTTCAGGATTGTCTTGCACAATTTGTCACAAGCTCGCATGGCATCGGAGAGTCTCTCAATACAAGTTCTCTGTTGCCACATACTTAATTGACTTTCACTTATTGCAGCGCACAAAGAATTGTAGTCGGTTTGTCTGTGCTCTTGCCTAATGACATACTCTCTAAGTGCCATTGTTAATGCCAAATGCTCGTAACGACTGCCTGGAGTCAGCTTGATCTTGCCCTTCTTTCGCGTTTGGCGTCTGTCTTTCTTTAATTTTTTAGTACGTAACGTAGACGCAGTCGATGAGCCTGGTCGAGACTCCTCTGTTGATGAATCAGCCGATTCGGGTGTCGAGGAACAATCAGTTATCGACTCAACGTCCATAAATACCTGTGCACTATCTTGGGCACTCTGGTTGATGCGCTTTATAGTACGAGTACGCACCACCTCAATGAGACGGTCATATTGGCTGGATGCAAGTTTGAACGAGCTTTCAAGCGATTGCAGTGTATAGCCATGGTGGTCTAGAACAAGCTCATCAAACGATTGGCTTTGAAACGACTGATGAGTGGCAAAGAAAGACTTGAGTTCAGCCCAGCACCTACCTGTCATTAAAGCATTAAATGAGGCATCAAGGTCGAAACAGTACTTTTCAAAAATCGAAGCTGCAATAGCGTGCTTGGATTCGGCAACAAGAGAATTGGCGAGTGTTCTCAATGCGCTTTGCGAAGATTCGTCAGGCACGATCATAAGAGCAGAAGCTATGGCACGATTGCAATCCCCTTCGATTTGATATGACTTGAAGGCAGAATGATAGTCTTGTGCCTTTTCAAAAGCAAGACCTGATTCTATGAAATATCGTTTTCCCATGAGATACTTTCCGTACATTTGCCAGATCTTAGTCAAGATCTCGGGCTGAACATTTTCGTCGATTACACCACCAGAACTCCCGCTGAATATGGAAATGGCGTCAGCATACAAACTCTTGGATTGTATCAATTCTAGTACTTCATCTTCAAGTTGCACTTTCTCGTAACAGTAATAAGCGTTCTTGAGGGCATTGTAATATCGCTTGATATGGAGGTCAATCTTGTATCGAGCAAACTCTGCCCCATAAATATTTCTCATTTCATCAAACTGATTTATGAGAGCCACATACTCTTTTGGGTCTTTGTTTGATACACTGGCAACCATCAGGGCCAACTTAGTATCGTATGTTCCGAGAGCTTCGGTGAAAAGCATCTCTTCGCTTATCATGTACCGTATAAATTTTAACGAACTGTGTGGATCTTCGAGATTGCGAACAAGAGTGAGAGCCTCTTTTATACATGGTGGCGATTGCTTCAAGAAGCTCATGAGCAGTGGATTGATGAGATCAGGATCGTTAATTCGTTCCAAGTTTCTGATGAAGTTTTGGCATATGCAGTTCACTTTTTCCATCTGGTGTAGGTCATTTTGATTATTTTGTTCGTATTCTTTACAATCATGTTGCAGATTCAGCATGGAAATCTTAGTCTGGCAAGCGGGGACTAAAGCACAGATAGAAGCGTATTGACCCGATAGGCAGTTGGCGTTTTCCAGTTCGGATATGAATAAAGTCAACCATTCAACATTGTGTTGGCTAACTTGTCGAACAAAGGTGGTCAAATCAGCACCACACGACGTAAAAGTTGTAGGGTCATAATCAACGATAGCATTCATGTTGATTCTATGTTGCTTAGCTAATGCGATAGCGTCGAGGTAGTTATTAGCATCTAAAAGTTTGGCCATGAGATTAAATATCAACACTCTTGGATACATAATTTCGAGATTGCCGCGAGGCATTTGAAGAATAAGACGAGCGGTAGATTCGTCGGCACTCACCAAAAGAGCGCCTTGCTCTATGTTTTGAGACCATGATTCAGTTTTCTTTTCTACCATCTTGTTAGACTCTCCACTATTTGAACCAAGTGCTTCGAGAAGTACGCAACGCATCATATTGTCAACTGTTGTGAAAAACATGAATTTTTTTGTGAGTTCAAATGAAGTAACATCAAATGCGGATACAAGATGGGATCCAATTCTTAGAGTACGATCGTAAGATAGAGTGATTAAGCGAGTCTCAGTAGAGTCATTTGGTGTCCAGCTGCAAACCTTGATAAATGGCACATGGTTGATCGGAGCAAATGAGTCGATTGAATGTGTACGAGTCCAATTATTAGCAGTTTCCTGTAGAATCTCAAACTGGTCGATGCGACCATTATCCAATACTACAGTAACTTTGTTGAGTTGACAATTGATATGCAAAACTCGGGCTTGGTTGTATTCCGCTAGATGAACTATGCCACGGTTTCGATCAGGTGTTATGAGGATTATTTCGTCGCCATTCGCTCGATTGTGTGTCGCGATATAGCAATCGTCGGGGATGAGAATGAATTGAGTGAGGTCGGAAAGGGCACTTGTCAGTTTGATGGCTGTGCATTTCTCAAATAATGATGCGACTTTAGTGGCAGATTTGGCAAAAATTGATACATCTAGATCGAATGATTTGTTGTTTGATTGATGTCCGATAGATAATAATTGCTCATCAATTGTCATCACAATAGCAGGACCGTCATCTCGAACATTCAATGAGCTTACAAAGTTAGGTAATGTGACTTCAAAAGCGCACATCGGCGGAGGAACGGAACATATAGTGAGCGGCGTTACTTTGAGCTTTTGGCCATCTATGACAACAATAGTAGAATAGTTTTGTAGAACATTGTAACATGGAATGTACTCGCGCAAACAGTAAGTGCCGTTGCGTGACACTAAGTGTAAACGTGTTTTGTGATCACTGTCCCATTTCATCCAACAGCGATCGCTGAATTTTGTTGTCTCTTTGAGTTGCCAGGAGAAATTTGAACTTTTGTAAATGAATAGATAGTGCTGAGAAGTTGTGACTTTAGGGGCTCTAGCATTCATGCTGCTGATATTAGGGACATGACATTGGACAGCAAGCAAGCCATCTTGGCCTGACCATGCCAACTGTTCGATTCGTTGTTGGTTTGATAACTTGGGTACCTCAAAACGGCCATGAACTAGGCCATTCTTTTCGAAAAATAAGATTTCTTGAGTTTCATCTTGATGTAGCTGAACACATGTAATAAACTCTCCACCGGGAGTCCAGCTGAGAAACTGTCCCATAATATCGACGAGCTGGTCACTCATGTAGAGCAGGTCAAGATTTCGGTTCCAAACTTTGAGTTGATTTTTTCTACTTTCGAGCCGAGTCATTGTTGCTAGCAACTGTCCATCATTCCGCCAGTCTATGGAGGCAGTCACGAGCTCGTTCTCTTTTCTGCCATTCGTGTCATTTTCCAGATCCTGGATGGTCTTGATACGTTTGTTGTGAGCTTGGCGTCCGTCGAGACCAAAGAATTGAGTCTCTTTAGAGCCCCAGCCGACGCCTACTTGCTTGTGCTGACTAGAGTTACAAGTGTTGATACAAAGCTCACGTTGTGACTTGAGAGAGGGTCCGAGAAGGCAGAGATTGGTATTGATGTCGATGAATGTCAACAATTCCTGGTCAGGGCTAAAACTGGCGCACAAAATCAAGTTGGGATGCTTGTAATTGATGCTGGACGAGTTGTTGTGGGGAGTGTAAGCATACACCGTGCCATCACTTGCTATGATACATACGGAGGACGATTCAATCAAATATTCAACAATCACGAGATAATCAATGTCATCAAATTGATCAAGACGATGAGGTTCGTTAGTGGTTTGAGTTTCGGGACAAAAGGCTTCGTTTTTTGGTGATTTGAAATTTTTGATATGAATGAGACCTTGGCGATCGACAATGTAAATGAGGGCCTTATCTTCGTCGACACAAAATCCGATTGGCTCATAGTCTAGCTTGAGCATGTCAAGCGTTCGTCTAATTAGGTTCTTCATGGTAGTAACACTTGTTCGGCTCAACAATAAGGTGAGTGATTCAACAACAATGAAGTGTATCGGTATCAAAAGTTGTATAATAGGATAGGATTATTAACATGATTAGAGTTTATGTAATATGATGATGCGATGAAAGTCAGACCGCATGGCTTGTAGCACTTGTAAATGTGTACCGGCGAGCAAGCCCGTGAATGACAGTGCGCTGTACGCACATGCACACGTAAACTCAGGCGCCAAGGCGTCGACTCGAGCCACTCGACTTGTCGTAGACAGCGCAATATGCGCGCAATTCAAATAGTGAATAAAAATCAAATAGTGATGGGCAAATTGAGCTGAGGGCTGCAGCTCACCTCAGCTCAGCTCTCCGAGCATCGGAGCATCAACATAGCTTTGCTCTGCACATTCAGATTGATGCTCATGTAGCATCAAGCATCAACTCAGCTCTCGGAGGCAGCATCGACGAGCATCGAGGATGATGGTCGATGCTCATGGAGCATCATCCTCGATGCGAGCTGAGCAAGACGATGGTAAAACGCAGCTGTGGATCATATGTGAGTATGCGAT
>JAIFTH010000928.1:0-13323 GCA_019968535.1 Fragariocoptes setiger | reverse complement strand
GCAAACTATTTATTCAAATTTCACCGATTGCAAGAGCTAACACCAAGAGCAACAATTGTTGCATGATTTATTACGATATAGATTTAATTTCTGTAATAATGTCTTGAATAATAAACTCTTAGGGTGATGATCATTTTTTGTGTATTTATAGGAAATACACATTATTTCATGTGTTCTTAATCATCTAAGTCACTGTGGTTGTCATAAAGTTATCGTTGTCAACAATGATGAGCTCTCTACAGGAAGGTCACACGATGTAATATATGCTGTTAATCATCAACTCTATTGTTAAGGTGACCTAGAGAAAACACTATGTAATAATAGACTAGATGAATTGATCATAAAAGCAACGATAGCACCAATAGCTCACACTAATCGTCACAGCAACAGGAACAGTCCCAAGGGCAAGCGGCACATACAGTGCTTGCGAGCGTATTAGCAGCAAATTAGTATCGAAACACATTAACTACTCACTATATGTTTGATCATTGAGTGCTCAATGCATTGTTCGTGGATATAGCTTGTATCCTGTACATATCCATACATATGCGTGCAAGGAACTCAATCTAATGCTTCAATAAAGTTTCTGGAAAGCTGTTGTTCAGGAAAAGAGTTGCCATCTAAGTTTGTCGTATTGCCGCTTTCGATGGCTTGAACAAGGTTCAGAACAAGTGTGTGTGTGAGTGCCACTTGTTGTTTTTAAGCTGCTGACAGTGTTTGCTAATGTCCAGCCAGTGTTAGTTTGACTGTCAAAGATAGCCTGCCATTGCAATGGCAGCTATCGGCAACAATAATGTTAGTTCGCTACTACATAGATTGGTTTCAAGTTTTAACTTGAAATTCCAAAGTTAAATTCGTAGCCTGAAGTTTGTTGAAATTACAACTATTGTAACAGCAACATTGTAAGTCAATGGAATTGAAGTCAAAAGTTTGCGTTAACATTAATGGTGCTGGCGAGCGCCAAAAGTTGGTCGCATGTTGTGACAACAACGACGACGACGACGACGACGACGACGACGACGACGACGACGACGACGATGATGATAATGATGATTCACATTGAACACGAAGATGACGACAACGACTTTGATCTAAACAAAAGACTAACAACATGCAATAACTCTCCTGTAGGCCGTCGCGCTCGCCTGACTAACGTCGTTTGCAATGATTGTCATGGTTGTCGTCGAAGGCTAATGTAAAAAATAACTAGAATATCAGCTCGCTTGTTAAGTCAATTCCAGTCAAGTTGAGTCAAATTAAGTTGCAAGTTGCTAGTCAAGGAGCTGATGGCGCGCAACAAAAACCCGGTAGTTGGCGCTACCGCTGCTCACGATAGATCGGCAGCAGTTGTTATATTAGATTAAGAGCTAACAACAATAACATCAACATCAAGTGAATCACGCTGTCTTCAAGCTAGTCGGCGGCACCTTGGCCGGCTAGCTCGCTTGGCTCACGGTGTAATGCCGACAATGGCAACGGCAATGCCAACGTTTGGGTGAACACATTGCAGTTGACACATAGCAAGCCTTTCAACACTGACTGACTGACTGACAGGAACAACAGCAACACTTGACTTGTGTCTTTGTCAATGATGGTCTTCAAGATGACTGTTTTATTTTGCTTACTTGCTCGCTTGCGTGTGTGCTTCACTTATTGCACACACTTGTTCATTCGCATGCTCGTCCATTCGCTGTTCACTTGTTGTTGTTGTTGTTGTTAGTGTAGCAACAAGTATTCGTTTGTTGCAGTTATGCAGTTGTAGCTGTTACTGTCGGGCACCTGTCAATAGTCGACGGTCGGATCATCGAATCGATTCGAATGAGATCGGATCGAATCGACTCGGAGAGAACTAGAAACTGGACTGAAACAAAACGTTTACCAACACAAGTGAAGTTGTTTTCTATGTGAGTGTCATTGCACATTAATATGCGATATCATGAGCAACAACAGTGGGAGCAGCAGCAGCAGCAACGACAACAAGTGTAGCAGATATTTAACACTGCCTGCTGCGTCGTTGGCTGTATAGTCATAACATGTTGGCCGCTAGCTGTTGGTTACTACTGTTTGAGATCATACTTTTTCGGTCAAATTCGGCTCGTTAGTCAGCCAACAGTTAACAGTCGATAGTGGCAGCCACGATAGTTGTTGCTGTCATTGAGTTCCTATCGGTTATAATTTAACAATTTACGTTTGTTGTGTGCATGTGTACTCAACGTAAACATTGAGAGCACTCGTCGTTTGTCGTTCTTAAAGTTTAAAAACTAATCACTTGCTCTTGCTCTTGTGCTCAGTGGCAATTACAACATTCAGTAGGCCAACAACTCAATTATCAAGACCTAAAACTGTTGATCATTATTCTCTGTGTATGTGTGTATCTTGTTCGCAGGAAACGCAACACATTGTTTTCATTCATTCTCATTTCCAATGTGTGCTTGTCATTTATTTCATCCACACTTGCTGTTGCTGTTGCAGCTACTGTTAAGTGTTATTCGAGCAACCATAGCTGGGGTTGCGTTGTGTTGCATTGCGTGAATGTGTCGAGTGCATAGCAAGTGAATGCTGACTGTGCGAATGATTTATAGCGCGCTTTCGCCAACAACAACAGCATGCTATTTCCGTTGGCAGCTTGCACCGAGCTTGTCGTCAATGTGTGCGTGTGTGGTGGCTTTAAATGCAAGTGACGTGTAGGTGTCATCTTGAAATTGTGCAATTTGGTGCTTGTATGAAACGCCAACACGTTATTTTCACCTCGTTATTCCTCGTAATTCTAATTCTATTGCTGAGTGCGTGTGTGCTACTGTCTCAACTAAACGAAAAGCTGATCTCAAATGATTTGTTGAGAGATCAAGTTGAGAATGAGGATGAGTGAAGCAATTAAGAGAGCAACTATTGAGAAGCAAATCTTACCTGTCCGTCACCGCACGGTGAACCTTCGGCGGCTGGTCGATACGACACACAATAGCCGGATGAACTGTCGAAACAGAACAATTGAGCACAAACTCTGGCATCTTTCTGCTCGTTATTGACGATTTTCCGATTTCCGTTTCCAACAACAGTTTGTTGTTATGGTTTTTGATGTTTCCATTGTTTGTTTAATCGTTCAATAGATTGATAGTTGAAATTATTGTTGATGCAGATGTGGAAATTAAATTGTTGATTGTGTTGTCGTTGAAAGTCGTTATTTGATCGTTTTATTCGTTGATTGTTGACAAAAGAGCGACGAAAGATGAATAATGTGTGTTAGAAAAGATTTATTCAAGTCAAAATGCACAACTATGAATTCAATCGAACAAATAGAAATAAGAAAGAAAGGGGGAAAGAAAAAAAGAAGAGGGTACTTACAAAGCACGCGTTAGTGCCACGATCACGTTTGCACTGCTCGTCCAATGTTAGCATTGTTCCTGGCAACATGCGGTGCAACATTTGACTCTCGTGTGGATAGTTGTACAAACAGGTGGCCGTTTCGCCGCTATGATTGGTACGATAAATTACATCGATAAATAAGATTTATATATGAATAATTAGCAACACGAAAATCATAGAGAATCAATAATGGTGTGCTAAAAGCATTACTCATTTAACAAGCATTGAAGCTTGAGTGAGTGAATGAGATGACTTACTTGAGAAAGTGTTTGAATTGCTCGACACTGCATTGTGACCAGCGGAAACCGCGCTCAGTGTGACGCAAATCAGACATTATGAAACCATCTTCCCAGGGACAATGAGTGGCCCCCGGGCCACCCAAGTAGCTGGGCGGCGGTGAGCCGTCATGCACACAGCCCAATCTAATGTTTTGGCGAAATCGAATCAATGAGGTTAGCTTGATGACAAGCGTTGTGTACGAGCGAGCGCACAACAATAGACAATAACAAGAGTGAGAGACACTTACAGATGACCGACTTCGTGGGCGGCCACAATGATACCAGAGAAGCCGCCGCTGTCTTCGATGATGGCGACCGAGTTGACTTTCTCGAGTCGCTTGTTCACGACGCACGCACCGCCGACGTACGCGAAACCGGCCGTTCCTCTATTGCACCTGCCGCCCTCGTAGCGGCGCCTACACATGTCCAACTTGGTGATGACCACCGCCAAATCGTACGTGGGCAAACGATCTTCGCGATACAGATATTTGCCCATGTCGGTGAGTGCGCCGGCCGCGTCCACGGCGTCCGCGTTGGGCGCACGCAATCGGTTGCGCTCCAAGTAGGGCGTGGCGTCGCGATCTTTCGCCACAATCATGCCGGCCAGGCCGATGCGAATGCGCGGATGCACGAGCAGCTTGTAGCGCAAATCGACGCCGTTCCAGAAGCTCACAAAATATCGTTTCACGTCGCGACTGTCGGCGCCGTGCAACAAGTACGAATCGTAATCGACCACCAGCAAAACTTCGGGCCACACTGTGTCGGGCGCTTGTCGCTTGACACGCCGATGTGGCCGCTGATGTGGCTGATGCGACTGTGCCGAGCTGGCGTGGGCGTCACGCATGCTGGTCATGTTGTTGACACCCGATTGGTCGTAGCGACGTTGCGACATCATCCGTCGATCATTCATCATGTTCTGCTGATTGCCCAACGTCCAATTGACGCCCATCAACTCGCTCGCCGTTGGTTCAAGCCAAAATTGGCCGCCCACACCGAAGCCGCGATCCATGTTGCTGGCACCCGACGACAGCTGATCGAACACACTGTGCACGTGCTCGTCCACGTGCTGCGTCTCGTCCGCCCGTCGCTTGTAGATGACGTGATGCTGAATTGAGGGCGCCGTCGCCATAAGCTCACCGATTTTTGGCACGTGTGCGTTGGCTTGCAGCTTGCGATACTTGCGCCATTTGCGTTCCAAGTGGGCACGTTGTTGGCGTTGCTTGATAGACTCGGCGAGCGCCGCCGCCGCCGCCGCCACCGCCGCTTGCTGTTTCACATCCTTTTCCTTGTCTTTGTCTGCATCTGCAGATGCAGTTGCTGTTAAATTCGTGATCGTTGGTGTTGTGTTGCCACTATTATTGTTGTTGTTGTTGTTGGAATGATTGGTGGCCGACTCAATGGCCTCGTCTTCATCAAGAAACATTTCGTCATCGTCATGCGGATCATTGTCGTGCATGTGCAACGCGCGTTGTAGTGCTTCCTGTCTATTGTCGGCAGCACTCGAGCTCATTGACGCTTTGCGGCTCACAGGTGCGCCTGAAGAACCAACCAGCGTGTCAGGTGCCAACGGCTTGATGACGTACTCGTTGCCAATGGTGCCGTCGATCGACAGGCGTCCGTCGTGGGCCCGATTCACCAACAATGCGGCCACATTCGATTCGTCATGATAAATAGCGCCAACATCATCGTCGTCCTCATTGATGTTGCTGTTAGTGTCGTCTGTCGTCGATTGATCGTCGTGATCGGAACGCGCCGATTGGCTCGTACAATTCTTCTGTTATTGTTGTTGTTGTTGATAAATAAACAAATAGATGTGAATAGAGTTTTATATTAGCAATCATGCGTGACTCAAATATTACCTTTAACATTATCAATATAATTGTGATCGCAACAAAATTAAAGTTCGAACAGATAAAAACACGTCATGGCTCACTCCATAGGTTACATTTTTTGTAAATCATTAGTCTGTTCTTGTTCAGTTCTATGCACGATATTTGCCATTCAATTATACAGTTGTTCAGTTTCATGGTTGTAGTTCTTCCATGAGTTACGGCAAAGGCTACAAAACAATGTCAACATTGTCGAAATTTCAATGTCAATGTCGATCAAAGTTATCGAACCGAATCGATAACAGAAAGCTAACAGTACTTCATTCAGCTGCTCATTAACGATCAACTTGGTGGTAGTTTATCGTTGTTATTTGACAAAAGTGGCCGATAGAGGCACTGTTTTAATTTCTCATTTGCATTCACCCTGGTGCTTAAACATTGACATAGAAACCATCATCTCACTCATCAGTGACACTATTAGTAGATTTGGATTTCGATCCTTTCGATAAGTCGATAATCTACTCGGTTGATAAGTCGGTGATCTAGACTGAAAGTAATTCAGGCTGAAGGTGTTCAATCAAAGCACTCAAGTTGATCATGAAACCAAGCTATGATAACAAGATAAGAACAAGCTTATTCTTCCAAAGTCTCGTCGAGTGCTTCATCATAATCGCTCCATTTGTGAATCGTTTTCAATCAAATAGAGATTTTCTTTTACAGAAAAACAGTTCAATCTGCACGTTGACATGTTTGTTTTGATAAGATTTACCTTTTTCTCTTTCTTTCCTTTCCTTTCCTTTTCTTTTCTTGCCATCACAAAAGTAAGCTCATCTCGACACTCACTTGCCATTCGCACTACATTGCTTGGCGACTAACACTCACTTGATTACATGCTGAATGAATGATACATAAGCTATTGAACAAATAATGGCTAATCGTGTGCCTGTTGACCAGGTTCAGTCTAATTCTATAGAATTTGATTTGAATTGATTGAACCAATTCAATTGATAATTGGCGCGATCACGGTCACGACATTGGCTTGGCAAGAATTGTCATTGTTGTTATTGTTGCTGCCAAGTAATGTGTCAGTGTAGTTCTGGGTGGACCACCCGCTCACTGACTCACTCGATACACTCATTTACTACATGGCTCATCTCATTTGACATGTTTTCTTTGATTCGCAAGCATCGATGATTGAATCAAATATCAATAAAACTACTAAATTGAGTTGAATTCAATTCAATTGAAGTGTAAGATAAAATGTCGGAACATTTGGTTCATTTCGTTGAGATCAACTTAACCACGAAAACGTAAATGACAACAAGTTAAGCACAATCAATAGATCTAGGTTACATTGCAATTTGTCCCACTGACGGACATAAACGTTGCCGGCGTCGCCTATGCATGTCGTCGTCCGTGACATGCAACAGTAGACGTGTGTGGCCCCTCACTAAACCACTCACTCTGTGTGTGTGAGGACTACTCTTTACTGGAGATCGCTGCACGACACAAATCTCATTATATTGTTATCGCACAAATAATGTTAAATCCTATGAATCGAAAATATGACGACGGCAGCTCATAAGTTGAATTTTAACCACGTTTATCCAACGACGATGAAATTAACATTTAGCAAAAGGAACTGATTTGCATATTTTTGAGACCTAACTGAGTCAAATCAGCTGCTCAATCCCATAAGACGGCCGTCTATATTCAAAAGAGCCTATTCAGAGAATTACCATATTGTGTGTGTTTTCATAAGATGGTGTAGGTAGTAATAGGCGTACCACTCATTCATTTACTGTCATATTAGGTAGAACAACAACAATCAAGGACAAAATACAGTAGTCGTGGTGACAAAAACGGCCTTCTTCGTCCAAAACGTTTGATCAAAGGCTAATAAGGGATTAACTACTTAATGTGTGTGTTCATGGCACACAAAAATATCTCAGCTTTAAAGATTATCAGTTGGCCGATATTTTTGGCTATAAATATAAAAGATAATTTTCATATAAATCGTTAGCTATCAATGATTAGGTCAATATTTATTAGATTAGATTTAGAATGATTAAGAGTGAGTGAGAGAGTTCGAAAGGACTGTTATTATTATTAGAATTATTGTTATCATTCTTGTGTGCATGCTGATAGTGCGTATCGGTCAACGTTTCACGCGTGACCGAGCATCAGCATCAACAGCGGCGAGTCAGAGTTTGGTTCACTTTTCGAGCGTGCAATTGTTCGCTCGTTCGCTAGTTCGCTAATTCGATTCGATTAGTTGATTGTCAAGTTTAGAAAGAATTGTTGATCGAGCATGTGTGTCTTGTCTTTTGTCACACAATTTCAAGTCACAGGTAACAAGTAACAAATAACAAATCTCTCGAGTTGTGTTCTTTCTACATTGGCGAGCTCATCGACGACCAATCTATTTAGTTCAGTTTATCTTAGCTTGGCTCGATTAAGCGATCTCGTTTCAAGTTGTTTCAAAATTGTAAGTCACGACATAACAATCACAACGGTAACAACAGCGTTAACGGTAATCGAGGCATTGCTACGGCGAAAACATTCGGTGTTATTTAGTGGTGGTTGTCATTAGAAAAGAGTTGAAGACCAGCTTGAGTTGACAACAGTTGAGTTAACCGGATAAAGCATTGAGTAGAGCAGCAGCAACGTTAGTGAAATGATCGAAACAATAATTTGGTCCACTTGACTCGATAATCACTTGACCAGCAGCAGCAGCAACAGAGAAAGCAAGTGTGATATAATTCATTGGTCAATGCAGCAACGAAATGGCAATGACAATGACATGTGACCATTGGCCAACAATCAAATTGACACGCTGACACAGACACAGCAATTGTCATTTGATCGAAACAGATTGCACAGTTGAACAGATTTACAATTCGATCTTACTTTGCTCAGCTTGACGGGAATCATCAAGTGAGCATACTTGAGTGATGTGTGTGTGCGACCATGATGAGGCTACTCACGAATCTATCAAGTCTTGTGTGTCCCATAATGCGTGGTTTGTCGTGTGCCGCCTGTCGCTGCCAGACGGCAAGCGAGCCAACGAGTCAGCGAGTGAGCCGGCCAGCGTGACGCAATCAATCATAGCGACAACAATTCAATTTCTTCCAGCAACAACTGACAACTAACAAGTTGACAAGCAGCTGGCTCAATAACAAAAATACAAACTGAACAAACGAAACTTGCTGACGAGCTTTCGAGTCGCTAGTGAATACAGAAAACTTAAAGCGAGCTATCGGACAACAGCTTGACGACGATATGAAATGAGCTCTCGTTAGTTAGTGTATGTCACTGTTATTGTTATTGTTGTTGTTATAAAGTTAAATGATGATAATAAAATCATCTGTGAAATTGGCTGTGAAGAGAGAGAGAGAGAGATAGAGATGTTCATTTCTATGGTACGATTGTTGTATTGTGCGACACACGATCGAGCGAGGGCAGCTTACACTTGTGCCTATCAATAATACACTTGTTGCTCACTTATTCATTCATTCAATCAATCACATTTGCTGTGAGCCACCAAAGCTTTTAGTTGACCAATAAATACAGACAATTGCATGGCTCACACACAGTCGCTATGACACACAACTTTAAAAGCTAAGAAAGCATTCAAAATTTCGAACACAACATCGGTTGTTTTCGTTGTTGTTGTTGTTGTTATTGCTGTTTGCAATAGATCAAAAGTAAATTACATCAACAGCATTGCGACACTTCGATTCAAGACTGAATTCTCTCTGTGTTAGTCAGGGAATGTTCACTCATTGTTCGCACTGAATGAACAATTGAACGTGAATGAATGAACAATTGTAGTCGTTGGTGGCCATTCACTTGTAGGCCAATTAATTACGATTGTGCTTGACTCTGAATTGTGTGATTTGTAGAGTAAAGTCGCTTAACCTCGAAAATTTCAGCAAGCACTCATAAACGTTCAATTGTTTCTGTCGTTTCTGTTGTGTAACTGCAAATGAACGAGGGACAAAATGAAAACTAGTCAAACCAACAACTCAAAATGAGCTATATATGACAACATAGATTATCATAGAACAAAAGGATAAGTTGAAAAGAAAAACCTATTATAGACACTATGATTAAAAATTTAATAATAATAAAAAAGAGTGTATCATTGTGAAAGTGACTCACCTCATTGTTGTTGTTGGCTGACTGTGATTGTGATTGGCACGCAGTGTTAGTTGGGCCAGAGGCACGTGGCACTGATTTCACTTCGCTCAAGCTCAGCTTGCCGTCCTTCGTTTCGGCCATGAACATTTTCATATCTTTGATGCGC
Source organism: Fragariocoptes setiger (assembly GCA_019968535.1). Classification (NCBI taxonomy): domain Eukaryota; kingdom Metazoa; phylum Arthropoda; class Arachnida; order Trombidiformes; family Phytoptidae; genus Fragariocoptes; species Fragariocoptes setiger. The sequence continues at coordinate 3,544 of JAIFTH010000928.1, read as the reverse complement.
CGTTGGAAGTCGGCGTTACGCTTGAGCCTCAGTTTCATTTTGCGTCCGAATGCGTTCATTTTAATCACCATTTCATTGTCATCTGTGTGATCGTTGACTTGTGATGTTGTTGCTGTTGGTGTTGGAGAACGTTTCGTACGCCGACTTTGTTGATGCTGATTGGCTGTTGTTGACCACGTATTGGCACTTGACAATGCAGATTCAGGTTCGGATTCGAATTCAGAAGAAAGAGACGGTATTGATGATGATAACAATGCGTCCACATTCGATATTGGCGAGATCGTGTGATGCGAACCGTCAGGTGCGATGGCGAGCGCCACTATCTCATAAGGCGGCACTTGATCATGGCTGTCCACATGAAATGTTCGCCTCAATTCGCGTTCGCTCATTACACTATGAACCTGTTGCAAATTGTCCTCACCATCCACATCTGTAGGCAATCGCAATGAAGAAGATGATGATGATGACGATGACGATGAAGGTGAAGGCTCTAGTTTGGATTTGGATTCGGATTCTAATTCTGGTGATATCACTGACGATGCTGAGGCTCGCATTATTAGTTGGTGGTTTTGATCACTTGTTGCTTGTAATTGTGCTGCTGTTGATATTGGTGTCGATTGGGACATAAATAAATCATGAGGAACCACTGATAGTAGTGACGTTATTGCAACATACGCTAGCATAACGGCTGCGACATGGCGCGCAGTTACACCAACTGTGACTAGATTTTGCCTAGCTACAAATTTTTTAGCTTTGTTCTTTTGTTTCAAATCAACATTATGACTCTGTTTAATTGCTTCTGTTATCATTGTTGTTGCAATTTGTGGTTGATGATCATCATTTGGTGCTGTGATATTAGGTGTAGTTGTAGTTGTAGTTGTAGTTGTAGGTGTAGATGTAGATGTAGATGTAGATGTGGGTGTAGTTGTAGTTGTTGTCGTCTTGCATGTGTTGCGATATCGAGCCTCACGTTCGTGATTATTCTGAGATCTTATTAGCCTAATTGCTGTAGATATTTTAGATGCTTCAGAATTTAGTTGACCACGAGCAATGTCATCATAACAACAACAACAATTTGACGCCACGTACTGCCAACAGTGGGCAGCACAACGACGCAGCGATTCATTATTACTACTATTGATTCGTTTGACTTCGGCAAATGTCATTGTTGTCATTGTCATTGCTGTTGCTGTTGTGAATGGTGCTAGTGAACCATTGGTCGCTGTTTTATGCTTGTGTCGATGCCTATGCAAATTATTAGAATTATACAAATCCAATCGATGATAAAGTTGGCTACACTCATCATTATTTTGCACTCCTTCAATGTTTGCAGCTGATTTTGTTTTGGAAACCATTGTTGTCGTTGGTGTTGCTTCAAATGATCGACAATTATTATCTTCACTAAAACTAATGCTAATACTGTTTGCTCTTATTCTTGGCGATACTGATTTGTGGGCGTGATCATTCACATACTGTTCTAGTTGTTGCTGTGGTGGTTGGTCTAACGGCACGTGTTTGTTGTTGTTCACTTGTTGTGGCTTAATAGTGTCAAGCATGTGTGTGTTAGCATTGGCACTAGCACTAGCACTAGCGCTAGCGCCGGTAGCGCCGGTAGCAAGCGGCTGTGAGCTTGCTAGTGCTAATTGTTGCTCGCCAGTAAGAGTCAAGTCGCCGAAAAGCAGACTGCGTGTGTCGTTCAAGTTTAACACCAACGACAAGTCAGCCACGACAGGTGCAGTGGGTGCCGACACTTGTGAATTGTTCCCAAGTGACAAGTGTCTACCACTTCGACTATTATTATCACTACCACTACTACTATTACTGCTGCTACTATTACGCGTTGCGACAATTAATTTATTATTAGGCATGATTAATTATTATAATTAGCTAAATCTAAATCTATGGCTGTTGATTTGAGTATGAAGTTGATGTGGTGGTGCTGGTGGTTGCAGTTATCACTGGAACGGATAATGACGATTCCAACTATTTGTGTGCAATCGTATTATTACCAAACTTACTTATTCAAGTTGTTATTCTAATTTATGGCCTCAAATTTCGATTATATATTAGTAGTTGCTTGAGTGGGTTCGCCGTGACAGGTGCATGTGAATGTATGCGATGACGTTACACTTGTGGCACCTTGTCGCTAAAGCTGAGCTGAGTGCTAAAGTGCAAAGCACACACTGATCAAAGTTAATCAGTTATTGCCTAATAACGATGCTAATTGGCTGATTGTTGTTCTCGTCGATAGTCGTCGTAATAAAGCGTGTGCCTCGCCTCGTTTCGTCGGTTCAGTTCGATTCGCTTGATCAGACGCGCGCGTGAGACGTGTTACCTAATTAGTTATTATTATTATTATTGACACTATTTTAGGTTTTTCGCTGCTATTCGTCGCACGATCTCCTCACACGTACGCACGCAACTCACTGACACAATGCAAATTTATTCCAATTATTGGCTAATAGTTATTTTGAGCGTTAGTTTTTTCCAGTGACGCCAACGACAAACAATCAATCGATTGCTATTAATAATTGATCGATTGATTGTGTTGATGATGACGGTGCCGATGACGGCGCCGGCAGCGCAATCTCCTCGTTGATCTCCTCACTTGCTCTGCACGCGTCTATTGTACGACGGCTATCGGCACGTGTTGTGACCTCTTTGTATTAAACCTTTTTGTGATCCGAGGTTTTGTTGGTCATCAAGTCGAATAATAAGTTGACGACAAGATAAGTATAACGATTAATTTTCAATTCTTTCAGGGTCAAAGATTTTATCAAGGTTAATTTATTTCTTTTGTTTGCTTTGATTTTTCATGCAGTGTTGACAAACAATGAAACTTTACAATCGCACAAGTATTGAGTTTCACGATCAAACTGGTTGCTCGCGTGCGCTGCCAGCTTGGTGCTCGTTTTGGTTGGCAAATGACACGCTCGGTTGACCGGATGCTGATATAGCCAACTGTTGCCGACGATTGTTCGTTTGTTGTTTGGGACTAGTTTCTAGTCTATCAAAGTGGCTCACTCAAATTGCACAGCAATAGTTGGAACAATTTTCGAGAATAAACTGATAAATCAATGTAGAAAGTAAATCTGTGTGTGCGTGGGGCACAGTCACAGTAATGAGAACATAATTTGAAACACACACACAATAATGATAATCAGCAACAACAACTTTTAATACGAACAAACAATAATGAGTATTTAGAGAAAAGAAAATTCAGGAATAAATGCAAAATGTAGCAAGCCGTTCCGCTTGACAGGTGAGCACACACACACACAAATTGCACGCGCGCGTGTCTACCTGTTTGCTTACCTCAAAGCTACTTAGTGTAGCTTTCACCACTTAACGTAGCAATAGAGTAGTAGTGAAATCAAGAGGCCAAAATTGAACGTCTTTTGTTTTTCTTCTCTTATTTATTATCATTTTTTGTTTTTCGTTCAATTCTTGCAAATCATTGCACAAATGTGCTTAGATTATTGCAGTTAACACAGCACAGCACAGCACAGCACAGCACAGCACAGCACAGCACAGCACAGCACAG
>JAIFTH010000927.1:0-13490 GCA_019968535.1 Fragariocoptes setiger | reverse complement strand
TCCCCTATGTCCCAGTAAAAATGATACGCTTGCCATAGAAGTCAATGGGAGCTCAGAAATGCACTGCTCAAAGGAACAGTCATCTGTGCTTCTTTTATTTTTTTTTTGCGTCTAAGTCTTTGGCACCCTTTATGCGACTTGCGTTGACGTTAAGTGAACTTTTGACGTACAGTCCTGCAGATTAGCAGAACTGTGCAGCTCACTGTGTGTGTGTGTGTGTTATTGTCCTGATCAGCTGTTTGTGTAGCCACGCCGCCGCGACCTTTTTGTGTTTCGTAAGGTCGCCAACGTGGGCCACACTAACTCCTTGATGAATGACCTCATTTGATTGATAAACAATCGTAAACACCATTAAACAACTCATACACACACATGTGTTAAAACTCAAGTGATAATAAAAGCTACGCACTGATATGCGTAACGCTTAATAATCACATGTAGTGTTGGTTGTGCAATATTTATTGTGGTTTGAAGCCATTGTAAACCTCTTGCAACTCTTAGAACACTCACATCACCTCTAAAACAATTTCAATTTACTTATGGATGTGAATCTCATAAGATTAATACCGAAATGCATATTCAAGACGCTAGTAAGACGGCAATTATTCGTCCATCAAACGGGCGCGAGAACGATGGCTTCGTCAGCCATGGAACGACACAAAATCTGTTATGAAAGTAACGAGAAAATTCTGAGTGCCTACGCCAATCTGGTGGCCAATGATCAAATCAAAGAGGACGACTTTCAATTGCGTCTTGTAGCTCGACTACAAGAACTCGACAACGATTTGGCCCCCTACCATCCTGTTTCACAGAATATATTATATAGGGTTAGTGTTCTTTTTTCCTCAACTGATGATCGTTAACTGTAACGCCCCTTCCAAGGTCCAATACGAATCAAACACAATAACACATCTAATCATCCATTGATGTTTTACACGCACACAGATTATCGGTCGCAGAAATGTTGTTAAACCAAAAGGATTATACATTTATGGTTCGGTCGGATGCGGCAAAACCTTTCTCATGGATCTCTTCTACGACAATTGTTCAGTAAGCGATAAATTCAAGACAAGAGTTCATTTTCACGAATTCATGCTCGACGTCCATCAGCGTATACACGAGACTAAAAGTAAGCGAGCTCACGCTCGCACTGGACGCGAGGTCCTTCAATTTAATCCGATACCGTATGTGGCCAAATTGTTATCGTCAGAAGCGTGGCTCATATGTCTGGACGAATTTCAAGTGATTGACATCGGTGATGCAATGATTCTGAAACAATTATTCAGTCATTTGTTCGAAGAAGGAGTCATACTTTTGGCAACCTCAAATCGACCACCCGACGACTTGTACAAATCAGGTCTACAACGATCGGCATTTTTGCCATTTATCCCTATGCTTAAAGAAAATTGTTCTGTTTTGTGTCTTGATTCCAATGTTGATTATCGCAAAAAATCACAGCCCGTTAAGAAGATTTACCTTCTCACCACTAATCCAAATCACGAACGAGATCTGGACAACTTATTTAAGATAATTTCAACCGGAGAGAATGATATTGTTCGTCCGCGCACATTAATAGTGAAAAATCGCCAAGTACACATGAGTAAAACTTGCGGAGGCATAGCCGATTGCACATTCGAAGAACTGTGCGAACAACCGTTGGGTGCAATCGATTATCTGTTGATCAGTCGCATATTTCACACAGTCATCATACGCAACATACCGCAGTTTGATTTGAAACGCAAGTCAGCCGCGCGGCGCTTTATAACATTGATCGATTCGTTTTACGACGCGAAGATTCGTGTCATATTTTCAGCTCACGTGCCATTATCACAATTGTTCAACTTTAGAATTGAATCTGCTCAAAAAGAGCATATGAACGAAGAAAATAATCGTGTGTTGCTCGATGATCTGGGCCTTGATCAGGACGATTCCAAGATTAGTCTATTCACTGGTGAAGAGGAAGCGTTCGCGTTCGATCGAACAATATCACGCATTAGTGAAATGCAAACAGTCTCTTGGTGGCAGCGCAAAGACAATACGAGTTAGTACACTGTTGAGATGAAGTCTATTTATGAATGTTATTGAAAAAATAGGGTAATTAAATTAATCGTATTAAACAATCGTAGAGAAAAAATTATAGTGAAAGAATTTTCTCACAAATGCAAGTTACGTAACGTGAAGAATGGTTGACAAAAAAAATTCGAATAAAAATCGAATCCTATTTGAAACTCGCGCTGTGTTGATCCTGCAAAAAAATGTAAAGCACAATTGAATCGTGATCTAACTAACCGGCCATATTCATTCGTGACGGCAGAATAGTTTTTCACGGTCGTTATATAATTTAGAATCAATTCTATGAATGCGTATGATTGTATACATCTAATGATTATAAAGTACGCACGCACTCACACGCTCATATTTTTGTCCTGTAATTTTCTAAAACAATTCAGCATAAGATTGTTTTAGATTAAGCATGGGAATTCCGGCATTTTTCAGATGGCTTAGCCGAAAGTATCCGATCACAGAGCCTGCGGACAGTCGAGTACTTGACGATGAAACTGGCGAACAGCTTTGGATCGACAATCTTTATCTCGACATGAATGGGATTATTCATCCATGCACTCACCCCGAGAACAAACCACCGCCACAAACCGAAGAAGAAATGTTTGATGCCATATACGAATACACCGAAATGGTCATGCAAATAACTAAACCAAGGCAGCTTGTATACATGGCCATCGATGGGGTAGCTCCACGCGCCAAAATGAATCAGCAACGCAGTCGACGTTTTCGAGCTGGACGTGAAAGTGATGATAAGAAGAAATTGATTGATACTGTCAGACAACGTTTACGCAATGAGGGTGTAGCGTTGCCGCCGACCAAAAGTGAAGCCATGTTTGACTCTAATGTTATCACACCTGGTACTCAGTTTATGACAAACCTCAGTTTGGCTCTGCAGAGATGGATCAAACACAAAATATCAACACATGACCCGACCGGGTTATGGCACAAAGATCTCACCATAATTTTAAGTGACGCCTCAGTACCGGGAGAGGGGGAGCATAAAATCATGGAATACTTGCGTGAATCCAAGAAAAGTCCGAATTATGATCCCAGTTTGCGACACTGCCTCTATGGTGCTGACGCTGATCTCATCATGCTAGGTTTAGCGACCCATGAGAAGCATTTTATAATATTGCGCGAAGAATTTCAGCCCAATCAATCTCGACCTTGTGATTTGTGTCGCCTGTACGGTCATGAGCTCAAGGACTGTACTGGCAGTGATGTAGAACCGCGAGGTGCCCGTCCTCTTCGAAGTGGAGAACCCGATTTCGTCTATATCAAACTTAACGCAATTCGTCAGAATTTGAAAAAGGATCTCCTCGAAATGAGCAGTATCCCACTGGACTTTGAGAGATACATTGACGACTTCGTGTTTCTATGCTTCTTTGTTGGCAACGACTTCTTGCCACACTTGCCCTCTCTCGAGATTCGCGAAAATGCAATCGACAATTTACTTAGAATCTACCATGAGCTCAATTCGCAAAAGTCCGGTTATCTCACCAACAACGGCGAGGTGAATCTTCAGCGCTGTCAAGAGATCCTGACTGTTTTGGGCCCCTCAGAGGAAGCAATCTTCAAGAAACGTGCTGAAAGTGATCGCAGGTTCCATTCACGCCGATCGGCCCAGAAAAAAGCAAGATGGCAAGCGGAGAACAACAATTATAACGATTCCGACTATCCTAGATCACCTGAACGACCCGACGATTATGTTCGTCTTGGCGAAGAAGGATGGAAAGAGCGTTATTATCTCGAAAAAATGGGGCCTTTTTCACCGATAGAAACAGCCAAGCAAGTGACAAAGGAATACATCCGTGGTCTGTGTTGGGTTTTAAAGTATTACTATCAAGGTTGCCCCGACTGGAAGTGGTTCTTCCCGTACCATTACGCACCGTTTGCGTGTGATATGAAAAACATAACCGATATCAAGCTCAATTTCAATAAGGACGCACCTCCATTTAAGCCACTCGAACAGTTGATGGGCGTTTTTCCAGCCGCATCTGCAGACGCACTGCCCGTATCATGGAGGAAACTCATGACCGATCCTAATTCACCCATTCGAGACTTCTACCCAGAAGAATTCACCATAGATTTGAATGGAAAATCAGCAGCATGGATGGGTGTTGCACTGTTACCGTTCATCGATGAGAATCGTCTTTTGAGTGCACTTGAAACTGTTTACCCTGACCTGACCGAAGACGAAATACGCCGAAACTCCACGGGTACCGTGTTAACATTTAAATGCACTGGTACTTCTTAAAGTATTTGTATCCTACACTGAGTGCCATTGGCACTAACCACCGGTGCATCGCAATCGACACTGCTTTCAATCCTTAATCTGAACCATATAACTTTTTATTGTGTAGTGCTATTGTGAGACCCTCGATGCCTCAATGACGAAAACTTATTGCGCACTGTTAAATAGAATTGTTTTCTCTGGAGCTAACAATTCACAGCACTTGACTGGCTCGCACTTTCTAATTATTTTATATACTTTTGTAATATAAAAATGATAGACTCATTTTGAAAGTTCGAACTGTATCCTTAAAGTTCCTTCACTATAGTATCGAACGTCTTGGCTACTCTTGATTCTGAAAAATTCTCTATGAAGCTTTTTCCGACGTCAGCGCCATGGCATAGTTTCGTCTCAATAGGTATGGACCCAAGGAATTTGATGTTGGCCATATTTGCCAATGCCTGACCTCCACCACTTGAAAAGATATTGGTGCATTCTGAGCAATGTGGACACATATAACCGCTCATATTTTCAATGATACCAACAATGTTCAATGATGCCTTGTGACAAAACGTTATTTCTCGGCGAACATCGTTGCATGCCACTATCTGCGGTGTAGTGACTAGAATCGCCCCCTCTGGAGCTTTATGTTCTTTGAGGCACTCGACAAGACTGATATGCTCATCTGATGTACCAGGCGGTGTATCAATGATCAAGTAATCTAATTGTCCCCAATTGACGTCGGTCACGAATTGTCTTATCATGCTGTGTTTCTTAGGTCCACGCCATATGACTGCACTATTCCTATTACCGATAAGGAAGGCCATAGACATCAGATACAGTTCTTTGTCGGGTCTGACCTTTACAGGTTGCCATCTTTAGATTAATTGAGAGTGTTAGATTAGTGATTATGATCCGTCTCTATAAAAATAAAGCAATTGATTTGCTACTCACCCATTTTCAGTTTGTATAACTTCTCCATTTTCAACCGAAAACATGCGGGCCAAGCTTGGACCACAAATATCCACATCCAAAAGGCCAACCTTTTTGCCAGAATTGACAAGTGAGACGGCAATTTGTGAAGCGATTGTGCTCTTGCCAACACCCCCCTTGCCAGACAAAATCAAATATATCTTCGTGTTGGGCGACAACATTTTCTTTACAGTAAGAGGCACAAATGTGTTACCAATGGGCTATGACCTTTTTGCGGTCGAGAATCCTTTGCATGAGTTCTCTACGACCGTTGACCGTCTGGATTTTAACACGATATCCTTGCTTACGAACACGCTTTACCTCTGTTGGATACGGTAAATAGTATCGTACTTTGGTTCTAATTTGTTGCACCACGCCGAAACTTGGTCCGAGTGCTGATATTCTAGTCGCGGCAGAGGCCAAACCTTGAATTAACAGCGACATTTCCTGGGAAATAGACACTTGTAAGATTTCTGTTATCTTTGTCCAAAATCAATAAATGCTTGAGAGATAGATTCGGTTTAATCCACCGAGAGAAAAATTTAGCAAGAGAATCTCTTCAAGAGATAATACGAGTAGATAGCGGAGAATCTGAAGGCCGAGCTGTTGATGTGTTTCGAAGTGTGGGTGCTTTTTGTAGCGACGCATGCGCGTAACACTTTCAGGTTTCCAAATGAGCTTCACCTCGAATGCTCTTCTCAATGAACATGGTCAAAACAAATCAGGTTGAAGATGGTTGAAGATTTTCGAGTATGAATTGAGATAAGAGGGATTAGAGACAGAGCGACGGTTGAGACAGTTAAGCGATGGTCTTTATACATCGGTAAATGATGAATAAAAATAAAGGATGAGCATCCCCATTGATGGGTCTTAAAAATCATTCAAATTAACGTGAAACTTTTGCATCATTTGTGGAGTTGAGTTTTCAATTGGTCTGTGTCATTGACTCACTTTCTGAATCCTATTTATTTAGGTTTACTTTTTTAATGTAGTAATTGGATTTAACAAAAGGCATTTTGTGGATGGCGTAATCGTAAGATTTCCCACGTACCTCACATGACACAACTTTGCCTAGATTTTTGCTGAACGGGGATGAGATGTAAGCCATTGCTATGTTCACTCCAAGGGATGGAGACATAGTGCCGCTCGTAACATATCCAATCTCTTTTGAATCTTGGTCCTTCACTAACGCACCTTTGCGAGCTGGTGGCCCTGATAATTTAGCAATCAATCCAGTCCTCTTCATTTCAGTTCCTGCTCTGAGCTGTTCTAGTATGATTGGTGCACCTGGAAAACCGGGCACACTATTCTGAGTCCGTCGGCGTTTATGAATCGTCCATGCAAGTACTGCCTCAACCGGAGTTGTTTTTTCAGTGATATCGTTACCGTGCAGACATAGTCCGGCCTCAAGACGAAGAGTATCGCGCGCTCCAAGACCAGCCAACTTCACTGGATATGTTTCTAGTAACATATCCGCCAATTCGAGTGCTTTCTCACTACCAATCGAAATTTCAAATCCATCCTCGCCGGTATAACCGCATCTTGTGATGCGACATTTCCCAACACGAAGTACATTCTCTTCAATGGTCTCCATGAATTCTAAATCCTTGAGATCGAAATTAATGAATCTCTGTAAAATAGATGCCGCCTTGGGTCCTTGGAGCGCAATGAGACCCTGTGACACAAGTCGTTGCGTCACGAGTCGATCTTTGCTCAAATTGTTTCGCTCTAAATATTCCCCTTGTTTTTGTTTGATCCACGACCAGATGTTATGTGCATTACCGGCGTTCGAAACGATGAACAATTCATCACCACAGTTTCCAATTATACAATCATCCAATATACCACCTGTTTCATTAGTAAACATTGATAGCACACATTTGCCCGTTGTCAAGTTCTGGAGATCAGCAACAGTTAAGCTTTCTAAGAATTCGACACGATTTTGGCCACCTATTTTAGTTTGCATCATGTGACTCACATCAAACAGTGAAACATCACTTCTCGTGTGCAAATGTTCTTCTCGAATCGATTGGTTTGTGTACATTATTGGCATTTGAAAGCCGGCAAATGGTTCAAAACGTGCACCCTTTCGATGATGCAATTCGTACAAACATGTCTTTGAAATGTTACCTTGCGATAGCAGTCGACTTGAAATGCCTACGTGACGTAAGGTCGCCTTCACCATCTTGTCCGATAATCTACGGATGACGAGCATGTTGTAACAGATGGAAAATAGTTTGAGTTAACAATGACCCAGTGGTAGTTCGGAATAAGTCTCTTTGCTTGCGGGACTTTGCTAAGTTATAGGTGCCTGTTGGCCTCCAATACTTATTAGGCGTCGCTGATTGTGAAAATAATGAGGTTCGACCATATGATACGAGCCGAGATCTGTTTACAAAGACACTACGGTGACACTACGTCATCTTCGTTATCTGCCTACAACGATCAATGTGTCATAAAATTATAGTAACTATTGTTCACATCAACTATCGGTTTGCAGAGAAATATATCGATGGGTGGTTGAATAAGTCTCGAATTGATCAAGAATGATCAGTAAGTGATAAATGCAAATCTAAGAATCAAAAACGTGCTCTCGAGTTAGCAAACGCCTGCCATGAACTGATCTCGTGCTAGCTATCATTTCAGTGTTACCATAATACGTCCCTGATGTTTACTAAATCTGATTCTGATGTAAACTATCAGAATCTGAGCGAAATTTCTTTCACACAAATTTTTTGTTACAAGCACTGACTAGCCCTCTTATTAGATCGCCAATGTGACATGATGCAATTGATTCATTTAGATCGTGTGGAAAATCATTAATTATGTTTTTGGCCGTTATCGTTATGTTTAGCTTGACATGAGCGGGCGAGCGAGCGGGAGAGAGAGAGAATCGATCAGAGTCATCATATCAGACAATAAAAGTATCATCTATCCCAGGTCAACGACCGAAGCATGAATATATCACACTTTTATGGTGCAAATTTTCGTCCATGGCTGAACTCTTTCCAGGCATATGAGTAAACACGGGTCAGAAAAACAATAAAAACTAACAAGTTTACTCGATTGAATTCCAGACAGAAATAACAAAGCAATGGAGTAGAGGAAATACTGAAACCACCATGTCTCACGCTCGGTCGTTTTGATCAAACAGAATATTGAACGCACCCTTTTTTCTACACCTTTTTTCGTGATTGGTTTCATGTGGACCCTTGTCTTGATTAATTACAGATACAAATGAGAGCATAGGTCCAATCATTTAGCTCGCTGTATTGTTTTTTGAATTCGAATATCTCACGCACCTGTAGATTGATTCTGAGATGCCCGGTGTCGCTGCGGTGAAGTTAAGTTACAAGTCGTCGTTTATATCAATATGTTCTAGAAAGTTCTCAACGATATTAGGCTTGAGTCTAGAGGGAGAGACTCAAGATGAGAGATCGTTGGCCTCAATCGTGTCAGGATACGAACATTGTAAATGAATCGCCAGGAAAGTTCTCGAAACTATCGATTACGTATCAGAATAATGATAAAATGAAAAAAGCGCCTCCGTAGATACCATGCTCTACAGCTACATTCGGTACTCGCGTAGATTAATCAAAACCTAAACCAACCAAACCAGGCTTAAACTTATAAACAACTCGAAAACACAAAGAATGCGCATTCTGGCTCTTTATTCATCGGCTCTGAGTTTTAACTGTAAAAACTGCCGTAAAATTGTGACAGTAAAAAAGCAATAAAAGTTTTTGTCAAAAATTTGTCGTATGAGAAAACTTTCGTATGTCGAGTCGTATCTGTTAGTTATAGTTTCTTTTTGAATTGAAATCTACTTAAAATAACATCCAATCATCCAACGATCATCTTTTTAAAAAAATCTTATTCTACAGTCTTTAAATCTCATATCCACAACTATCGAATCATATTTGCACCGTGTCATCCACTCTTTGTTGAAAGTTTGTTGCTTGCGTCAAGAAATTGGCAGTTTCAGAACCCAGGTGGAGTTTCGAATCGCATCAGATCATCAAAAGTCTCGCTATCGTTAGATATACGGATTAATCATGTTGTTATTTTTGTTCCCATTGTACAATTGTGCTTTTGAAGTTAAAATACTATTTACACAGTGTCATCTAAGGCAAGTATTCCATGCTGCGATAGTTGTTTGTGCTCACAGACACACAAACGCACAGACGCACAGACACACAAACGCACAGACTCACACACACACACACACAGACAACGCAGTGCCATACAGCTGTCGAGAATAAAGCATTCGCTGGTTTTGCACTTCTCTTACTACTGGCTTTCGAGATCTTTTGTCTGTAACAACACATTATTATTATCAAATTGTAATCGAATAATATAACATGAAAGAAGAAATCGAGGCTGCGGCCTCATTCTTGACACGTCTTGTAACAAAGAACTTGTCAACAGTAACTAGCGAACAAGTGGAACGATTCCGATTTACCCTGGCCAGTGCATTGCACGAACGTTATGAAGATCATTGGTTTCCAAACTGTCCTACAAAAGGGCAAGCGTATCGTTGTATCAGATTAAACGAGAGCAATCGTAGCGATCCAATATTGAATTCGACCTGCCTGCAGAGTGGCATCAATTATAGTGACCTCCAACTACCGCTCGAGCTCACCCTATGGGTCGACCCTGAGGAGGTGACATGTAGATTTGGTGAGCATCGCGGTTCTCATTGTATATTGGCCAAATTTAGAAACGGAGAGCTACAAGAAAATCTGATTGACCAAATTGACATCGACGGTTATAATCAACAGACTATCGAGAGGATCCGTCAATCAAGCCTCGACATGGCCAAGCCGCGTCGAGCAAGCCTTCGTTGTGATCCAGCGCCTTCGTCAGTCACAAAGCATCCGCTCCTGATCCAATCGCCAGTTTACAAAACAAATGCTGAAAACGGTGTCGAACATCATCAACATCAGACATCACCAGGTCTGAATAATTCCATGCTGGGTCTCACCATGGGCATGCCGGTCACAACTAACCAACAGAACAATATTCTAAACAGTTACAACGGCGCCAGCAGCAGCAACAGTAGCTCCCCATTGATCGCAGACGCAGGTTACCATCATCACACCGCAGTCGCGGCTGCGGCTGGCATGTCACCCTATCATACGCCAAACACTTACTGGATACACATGGCCTCTCCTCCACAGCCACAAAGATTTCGTTGGCGCCCGAGTATTGGTGCAAGTTGAGGCCAACAACTGAGACCTATGATTGTCGACGGCATGTTTTTGGATGGTCAAACCATATCAATGACCAGATGGGAAGAGGCTAGAGCTCAAGGTCTCGTCAGTAGACACGGCCTCAAAAGTCTGAAGGCGAATCAAAAACATTGACACTTAAACGATGATATGAATACACAAAAACACAACCAGTTACATGAAAACACACAAACACCAATAAAGAAAGCGTAATATAAATACGTGTATTTGTCTTTTGATGAATTCACAGCGTTTTGATCACAATCCCTCCCTCTCAAAATCTACTGCGGAACATGTTTTGATCGAACCTCTTGAGAAGGTGGAAATAAGATTCATGGCGGGACAGTCTGTGGCAGTTTAAGAGGACATATGAATGGATCATTCTCCAGAATTCTATGCCAATTGCATTTAACACTTCAGTTTATTCGGCGTACATTTTGACATGGCAGAAACCGAAAGATGAACATTCAACGATAAACTCTTATCACGAGTCTGATTCTCGAGCCATGAGACTCATCAGCTGTGAACGCAACGCCGCTGCAGCTGCTCTGCTTGTTTACAACTCGCACACAAGAATTGTCAGTATCTGCATCATCATCAACATAGCGGAATGTTAAGATTTCGTCGCATTCAATGGCACTCGATCAAGTATTGTACATTGTTGATAAATTTTCCATCCATCATTCATCTTTCAAAATTCACTTCAATCATCGAGCGCTGCTCTGAAACATTCAAACCAATGGCAAGTGTATAATCAAGATGTTGTGATTTGGTTGTCAACATGTTATCAAAAGTAATTGCATTTGTTTAAACCAGATATCCAGAATGAAAGTTATAATTTTAGTATTCATTGTGTGCAATGTGTGCACTCTTGCAAAATGTAATTCCTTCGGACCAATAATCGATCTCAACGGACACGCTAGCGAAGATTTGTCAACCCACTCTAGTCAATCCGCTGTGCTTTACAACGAAGAGTATTTAAAGTCCAATCGTTCGACTCCTGATTCATCTTTGCCCGGCTTCAGATTGTCTCCAAATTTCTCTACCGAGATAACTCCTATCAACTCAGGCGCCTGTTCTCGATTAGTAGAAACTGCAACATCAGAGAGTCACAACTCTGTCCATGAGACCGTTATAAAATGCTCAGGTCTCAATTCGTCGACGGAACTCAATGAATTAGCTGCATTCGCGAACGAAAGTGGTCCTCAATATCATTTGCATCAATTACACGTATCACAAAGTGATTTCAACACTACATTTGCTTTTTTAGAACTGATTGCGGCACACTATGACTTTACAAACTTGCGTGTTTTAAACTTATCGAATACCCATATATATGATGTTGCCAGGCTACAAAGGATCATCTTACAAATGGTGAAGTTGGAGATATTAGACGTGTCTCGAACAGGTATTGATTCATTAGAATTCATGATGTTCGATACCGGAGCGTTGCCCAATCTAGTGCAGCTCAACATCGATGGCAACTCGCTCAAGTCTCTCGATTTTGATGTCATAATGAAGCGATGGCCAAAAATGCAACGTTTGTCAGCCACTCACAATAATATTGGACAGATAAAGTGCAATAATACAAACAAGCTCACGGGTCGTTTCGTTGAGATACGTCTAATGAACAATACTCTGAATTGCAACAAAGCTTTGATATGGCTTGTACAATTATTTGTTTACGCCGAAGAGCACTTTGGGCCTCCAACCACACCTTTTGTAGATTATGAGCATGTGAAGTGCGCTTTGCCCGATAAAGGCAGCGAAATGACTTGGACCCAAAGGTTGTCCGTGTTGGAGACGAAAACTTGCCAACAATGTGATTGCCAAGCGTTGAAAAAGACCGCTATCGGCGTAAATTGCTACAAGCGAGGATTAACTCATTTGCCCGAGAGTTTGCCAACCAACACAAAAGTTCTAAATTTGACCAGTAATAGAATCGGATCGTTATATTTACCAAACAACTCTAAAAACTGGTTGAACGTAAGTCCTCCGAACTTGTTGCTGTATACTGAATTCTTAGATTGCCAATGGACTTTTCTAACTAGCTTGCTTAAGAATTCTTTTACAGGTAACTTACGTGTATCTAGACGACAACGTAGTGACGTCATTCAAGGGAATCGAAACCAATTCAAAATTGATGAAAAATTTAGTCGCCTTGGATATCCGTAAGAATAGATTACAGGAAGTACCGATACACATTTTAGATCAATTCACACATTTAGATCAAGTGCACTTATCTGATAATCCCTGGTCGTGCGATTGTAACACCATTTCGTTTCAAGGATGGCTTCAGAATCATTTTAGCGGGGTTCTTGATGTATATCACATCAAGTGTGCAATTTACGGCAACGATATCAATGGTGTCAGTTCACTTCGCACCAACCAGCGTCTTGCTTCCAAGATAATCTATCGATTGTCCAAGTCGGAACTATGTCCACAGAATGACGAGCCTATAGATTGGCTCGATGTGTTCAATATATCTCTGGCCATAATCATAGTTTTGATCATAATTAAAGTGTTTCTCGATTATATGTATCAAAAACGAACATCCAAGCTGCCAAGATTTTTTAAGCTTAATAGTGTTAAAATTTTGAGATAAATAAACTACGCTTATAATGCGCGTTTCGCCATGGAATGTCGAACACAGTCAGTAAACATTAACGAATTTATACTTCATCCACGACACTCATTTGTATTTGGGCCTATCATAAGCAGATTTTTTGTAAAATTGTGAGTCATTCGAGCCGCCTGCGGTGACTGAGCAGTTGCCTCGGCCTGAGCATTGGCAGGCCAGGCGCATCGATTGGACTGCCGATTGGCAGTTGACAGGCCTGTCGAGGATCAGGCGACCGCGTGCGTTCGATTCGCACCAGGGGGCGCCCCTGTCAGTTGACGCCGAGGCATTTCATCACTTGACAACTATTAACTATCAAAATAACACCTGAGACCTGTCAAATCTTGACGCTCACCGGCTGACCTTATTA
>JAIFTH010000926.1:0-13496 GCA_019968535.1 Fragariocoptes setiger | reverse complement strand
CTCAAGAACGTCAAGGAAAATATAATTTCAACTCGATTAGGGCGGGCGCTTATACAGAAGTACACACCTGCTTTGCTCTGCTCTATTCGGTGGCTTCTATTGACGTTCGGTGCGCCATTAGTGTTGTTGCTGTTCTTGTTGTCGTCGCTTCTTCCTTTCGTTTTAAGCCCATCGATGAAACGCGCGCCAATTTTCTAAATTTGAATGCACTTCCAGCCGCAGTGTATATATAATACGCGTTCAATTCAACTATCTAATCATTTTAATTCAATCATTTTCACTAATTTAGATTCAAATAAATTTTAATCACAAAATGTCAAGAAACGAAGAGATTGATTTAGATAATGTCTGCCAAGAAGTCGCACAACAACGACGACCAATTCGAGTTCGTGAAGTGTCTGAATGACAAACAAGTTAGATGGATATTGTCAGTGTTTTTAATAGTGTGTTCCCGAAGTAACGCGACTGTTTTGAACTGTGTGCCAATCGTCGATCAGATGACTTATGAATGAGCGTGGTTACACAGCGTGTGGGCTAACATCATTTATTGATTTTGTGATTGATTGATCGGTTATTATTACAATGGTTTCTCGAAAAGATGGCCAAACGCGGGCCAGGTCAATAATAGACTTTTTCCTCTCACATGGCAGAAATAAGAATGCAACCGTTAGACATTTTGAGCAGCAAGGTACCCACAAAAGTACAATCTATCGGACTATTCAGAGGTATGAGCAATCTAACAGCAGTGAATTCAAGCCTTTATCAGGTCGCCCAGCCAATATATTAAGCAAGGAGAGACTCAATAGAATCAAGGGTAGAATCATTAGGAATCCAAGAATAAGTGTTCGTAGAATAGCATCTAAAGAAGGCATTTCAATTGGGTCAGCGTTTAATGCAGTCGTAAAGATAAGAGGCAAGACGAGACGAACAAAAAATGCACCTGAAGTGAGTGGAGACCAAGAGAGTAGGATCATTTCAGGATCTAACAAATTGCGCGGGAAACTTTTTAACAAAGTTGACCCTAAAACTTTGATCATGGACGATCAGAGTTATGTCGCAGCAGATCAAGAGCAATTGCAGGTCCGTATTTCTATGATGAGTTGCCACATCATGAGGTGCAAGACAAGCACGAGTTCAAGAGAAAAACCAAGTTCTATGGCAAATATTTAATGTGGCAAGCAATCGACCAGAGCAGCAATGTGTCTAAATCTTTCATCTCTCAGAGTACGATTAATAGCCGAATCTATCTAAACGAGTGTCTCAAAAAAGGTTGTTGCCAAATTTTCCACAAGGGCGACCCATCGAGAAGTTTTGCGCGGTTTTCAAGGATAAGTATAAACAACTTAAACATCCTGTCAAAGATTTGAAGAGATTTAAGAAGATTTGGAAGAAAATCAGCTTCGAAATAGCTTCTCAAAGTGGTGAAAACCTAATGATCGGCCTTCATCATAAACTAAAGAGTGTGTCGAGACTCGGCTCGATTGGGCCTTTGAAATTAAGACCTCTCAACGTCGATAGGTTCTAGTTGCACATCCTAAAAGAAATATTAAGATTCATACTATATGTTGAGAATCAAATCGATTCCTATCTTGTCGCGTTACTTCATAAACACACACTAGCACTAGTTTTGTACGGGGCTTACCACTTGAAATCAAGCCCAAAAATCAATGATCAACCCAATAATAAATATCTCGTCAAAAATATTGTTCCCATTAAAGCATTCTATCTGACTCATTCATCTGATTTGAATGGATTTGAATGAGTTCGCTGAGTTGGTTGATTCCAAAGGGTAACAAAAATCTGCTCATGAGAGCTCTTTGTTTGCAACGGTTTTCTTTTGCGATTTGTTCGCTCGACCGCCGCCACCACCGCCTCCACCTCCACCTCCAGTCCCATCAGTGAGTCCTAAGTCAGTCGTGGCCGGTGCGAGAATAGTTGAACTAGAGGCTGCTGATTGTTTTGAGATCGTTGTTTTGGCGCTTATGGCGCCAGAGTTTCGCTCACTATTGTTGTCGAGTATCTGATTGTTGTTGCGTTTCGATTGCTTTCCCGATTTGTTGGCCGTATGTTTGCCGTGCTGTGAGCTTGCCGTTGTTGCAGGATTGTTTGGTTCGTTACTATTGGATCGAATCTGTTGAACTTTGGTACGAATCTCTGGTGTTGCGCCGGTCGACGAATGTGACACGAATTTGCTCATGGAATCTTTGCTGCTCATTAGTCGCAGCGCTGGATCCTCGAAACCGAACGAGCGTGCGCTAGACTTTGTTACGGCGCTCATGTTTTCCGACATCAATGATTTGGCTGCATTGAGTATGGTCTGATTCTCACCTAATGTGCTGTTTGATATTGATTTCGATGCCGTACGTAAGCTTGTAATCATTTCACTATAATTCATACCAACTTTGACACTGGTAATTTTGCGCAATCCGAGCCCTATTTGGAACAATTTCGGTGCCAATTCAATTACGCGTAAAAAATTCCACGATCCCAACACTACGATCGTGACATTGAGCAACATTAGGAACCAAATTGTGCCACGATGTGATCCCGTTATTCCGCTGGTCAGATAAACCAGCACGCTGGATGTGATAATTATGAAAATTATTGCTGATACTAGAGCACTCGACTTGTTGGCTATAGTGTTGATCAAAGATGGATCGTTGAAATATTGTGAACGTTCATAGTCCCATTTGATCTTGAAATGATATAGATAATTGCAGAACAACACCATCGAAGCTCCACTTAATGCAGCCGTGGCTATGATTTCGAGATCGTATTTTGTGGTACAACCAACATCGAGTGATGACACGGTCAACATGATCCAATTGATGACAATCAATAGAATCACATGAACCTCTTCTTTGAACCATTGAGGTTGCGGAGTGTCGTCGATTGGGGTCGGCAAATCGTGACTCGTCACATCGCTACTGACGCTCACTATGACGTCATCTTTTTTGAATGTGAACGTTTGCGGCAACGAGGCTATATATTTGCGTATCAAATAATGCACCTGTCGCTCGCCCGATATGTCACGCACCGTGAAATCATACGCATACACATAGGATTTCAGTGGTCCGCTGTGACGTAACGTTATCGAGCCTATGGTTGGCATTTCGACCAAACGGAATACGAATATTGTCAAATTGGTTCGCAATGGCGTGTCATAGAGAGTCTTTGTAGTTAGACGTGTGAGTGGCAGGATCTCGTTCTTGTTGGCGCCATTCAAAGTGACGTCAATATCACATTTGTCGGGAATGAAATTGGCCGAGGCTAGACCTACGCGCAAGGTGAGCTCATAGTGTAATTGGGCCGTTTTTGGACTGCACATTACGAATACGCGCGGAATCACATACCGACTTGGCGGCCTCTTCTGACATTTATTTATCGCTATGAGAATGAGCATCACAATCCAGATTATAATGGCTATTATCAATGGTATCGGAATGTAATCAACGGGCCTGTCCTCGTTGTTGGTGCCTCGTTGGTAATAAATGGACAAGATAGCCACTGAATTGTCATCATCGCTACCCACGGCATAGGATTCATTGCTGTGCTCTATGAAAGACAATTGATTGGAGTTTTGAGCGGCACTCATTGTCGCCTGTCATCGACACGACTCGCTTGTGCACGCAATTCAGTCGTCGCTAATGAACTTAGTAGTCCACAGTCAGTCGATCATTCAGCGAAGACAAGCAATAGTCAGCATAGTTGAATAGAGTATTCGAACGCTCATCAACATTTGCTCAAAAGGTGACGATCTTTTCGAGAAAAAAACCCTAAATCTTGAGCTCAAGGAATATATTCATATCACACAGAGATCAGCTACTGTTACGTGCTTACTGTTGTATTCTGCGCGTGGATCATTAGCCAACTAAATAAGTAATATTTCGCTAGCATCAGGTGCTAACTGCAACCAACAAAGGACCAAAATGACCGAGAGTGTCACCAAAACCGAAAGAAAGATTAGCTCGAATGCCAAACAAGAAGCCGATCGAACCATTCAAGACGGCATTCTCGATATAGCCACACGCGCAGTGTCACAATCAAAGCGCTCGACTCGAGAGCTAAAAGATCAGGGCATACGTTTATCTGATGCTGAGCGCATCGCTGCTAAGGTTGATCGCCAGGTCAAGGGAGCACAAAAAGATGTTGAAATCATCGAAGACAATGCTCGATTTTCGTGCTGTAGAGTTTGTATGGCTGTGATCAGAGACTTTATCTGTTGTCGATGTGTGCTATGCACATGTTGTAGCAACAAGCTAAGTGGTGAGAAAAAGTCACAAAAACAAAAGATAGATCTGAGCCCGATTCGTAAGTCGAAGCCTACACTAATTACTAGCGATGAAGATCAGCAACTCGCAGACGACGAGCTCGATGTGGGTGTCACTCCAACCAGACCATTGCGTAAAGAGACAATAGATAGATTGTGGAATCAACGTTACGATCCCAATGAGAAATGGCTCATTCAAGTGGAGCAAAGCATCGAGCAGCTCATTGCAATGGCCATAGAAATGGAAACACTGATGCAACAACACATGCGCCAAGCTGAGCGTATCAGAATTTACCTGAACACGGGCATCGGAGGTCTGAGCGACATGAGGCACAGAATGTCCCGCCTAGCTTGATCTCTCTAACGTTAGCTACGTATTGTTGCTATTAAATAAATGCACATGCACGGCCCCCTTCACAGGAGACACAGTGATAGAGAGAGAGAGAGAGAGTAATCAAGCTCACTAACAAACAAACCAATGGGCAGTAGCAGTTGTATTTATTGTACTCTAATTACTATCGTGTGTGTGTGTGTGAGAGAGAGAGAGAGAGAGAGAGAGAGAGAAAAGGAGAGAGAAATCAGTCCCGCGATCCGGTCGAATCATCGCGGGCCGAATAACTATTTCCTGTTTGGCACCACGGATGTCGCATTACGTCATCCATGGTTGGGCGACGATTCTCTTCTGGCTCAAAAATGCGTGCTATCAATTCGCGCACGTCGCGCGACAATACGTTCTCTTTGTCTTCGCGATATTTCCACATGCGCTGTAATTGTGTCTGTAGCATGCGGCGCAAATCTTTGAATTTGAATGGGAATTTATTGTTCAGCATACCGTATAGAACGACGCCCATGGCCCACACGTCGGCCTTGAACGGATTGTAGGGCTTTTTCTGCAATATTTGTGGACAATAGTAGGGCAATGTACCGCAAAAGGTCTCACTGAGATTCAATCGGCCGGTGTCGGGGTCGTACGCGATTCGAGCGAATCCGAAATCGGTCAATCGGGCATTGTTATTGTAATCAAGCATAATGTTGTCCACTTTGATGTCACGATGCGCAATACCGAATTTGTTATGACAATATTGCAGCGCACTGCCTGTTTGTGTGAACCATAATTTTGAGCGTGACTCACTCAATGCATCGTTTTTTTTAATATAATCGGCAATGGTACCGTTCGGGGCAAACTCCATAAATATATAGATCTTTCCACCCATTCGAAATATGTCAAATATTCGTATGACATTGGGATGTCTCACTTGAATTAGCACGGACAATTCGCGTGGCAAAAATTTTTGTTTAAACTTCTCGCCACACTTTTCGAGGTCCATCACTTTGACAGCGGACATTTCTTCACGCGAATCGTGTTTCGTTGATTTGATCGCTGAATAAACTTGTCCAAATGCACCGGCCGCTAGTTTTTTCTGCAAAATATAACCTTTTTTCTTCAACACTGCCTGAGTTTTGACGTCCAATTCAGCATGAGCGGCCATCTGTTTTGCTTTTGATTTTGTACACCTAAACCTAAATTATTGCCAATCTATCGGAATGCATAATTAGTGTGGTGTCATCACATTTGAACAAGTAAAACGTATAGGCATTTTAAAAGGGACAAGTTTTGTGTGGAACGCGAGGCTGAAACAGATTCATTTTGCACATTCATTATTATTGTTGCTGTCATTATTTATTTCCAACATCAGACAACTCATATCTGTGTGTGATTTCATTTTAGATCTCGTGCTTGTCGTCATGTAATGTAAATATAGTTAGTCATCGATAATTGTAGGCGAGCTAGGTATTCGGTATCTCGCAACAATCGGTCGAGTGCTCTTTTCCTATCAACCATGCTCTCAACAACATTTGCTTCATCAAACAAGCAACAACAGGACGAAGAGGAAGAAGAAGAAGAAAAAGAAGAAGACAAAGATATAGTTGATCGCTCACGTTCATTGTCGCAATCACTGAGAACAGATATTACAATAGCGCAAGCAACAATAGTTCCCGTTCAAAAATCGATATCTATTATTCACCCACCGAGAGACATGAACAATATCGACGCCAACCTGAACACGAAAAATGCCGAAACTTCAAGCACCGATCTTGGCTGTCCGGTAATTAATTATAAGCGAGTGTTCAGTGTACTCATGTTTTTGGCCTCAACTATCTACATGATTTTGCTGGTGACACAAGCGGCCGAATTTCACACGTCTAGAAAGTATTTAGTCTATATGGGCTACATTGCAACTGCAGGATTTCTCACTAATCTAGTGCCGTGCTTCTTTCCATTGCTCAGTGCCCGAGTGTGTCGTGTAGCGTTCATTATTCACCTGATACTAATGTCGATGTTTCTTATTTGTTTATTAGCATACGTTAGTATCATGCGTGTACATAGCGATGAGACACGACAACAATTGAAGAAGGATCCGTTGCACATGATGACAGTTAGCGAGTATATCCTAATTACTGTCGGAGTTATAGTAACACGTTTGAATGCATCCAATTATTTCAGTGAGTAAACGATGACGCTCACCAATACACGTTTTCAAATGATGTCAAATTCAATTGGAAATCTAGAGAACATACAAATTTTGTGATTGCTCTGAATGATTGGCCGAAACTGAGTTTCGTCGCGATGGACGGTCGCTGCTTCTCCCTTTCTCTCGCTAGGTTGCTGCTCATCTCTCATGCGCTTGCGACAGATGAGCGATCATTGCGAAGAATGAACGCGGTACCGTTGGATGTTTGTGGCTCATCTGGGCCCTCTGTCAAACTGATCGGCCTTTTCATTGTTTTTTATTATTGCTACTTGCGAATTATAAAGACATTTGATCATGCAAAACAAGTTTCTTGCGCGCTTAAGGCGCGTCTAGAAACTCGGCTGGTCACGCAGGCCGGTTAGAGGGCGCGTTACTTCAATACCCTTGTCAAGTTGTGAGGACAGAATAGTCATAAAATTGCTTATTCCAAATCTTACATTACCGAGGTGACCGCAATAAGAGGCAGTGAATTTGTTGATTCGGCTCGGCTCCATAATCTCGATGGACGCTCATTCATATTCGAAACACAAGAAGCAGAAACAAAAGAGACGATAGCTATGATGAAGCCTAATCAACTAACAGCAATAGCAATTGTATCGTGTCAGAACAGACTAATATCAGTCTGAAAGTATGAAGCTTAAGCTGTATCGAGGCGAGACATTTGCTTCAAGCGCTTGATGGTCAAATTCAAAGCTATGTCGATCCAGAACACTGCACCAGTTTGAGCAGTGATGCACTCAGATAAACGACAACCAAACGTAGTATGTGCACCTAAATATAGTATCAAACCACCATATGAGTGCCCAGATGATCAGCCACGAAACTAAAAAGTTTGAGTGTTGAAAAGTGAAAAAGCGCTGCAAAGAAATGTACCAACTGTGCTTTGTGGAAGATGAACTTGTAGAATGATTGAGCTAGCTAACGTGAGCCCAACTTTTCAAATTGATCGGCACACATCATTGAATGGTATCATTCGTGAATTACACTTGTGAGCGATCAGTCAATAATCAGCTAGCTGAAAAAACTCGTCGAGTAATTAGAATTCAAAGCTAACACTCTTTGAGACAAAACGACTAAGAATTAGTGGAAAGATGACAATGAAACATTTGGTTGCATTGAGCTTGGCGCTCATGTTAATTGTCGTGGGACGCAGTGCAGGGGCTACATCTTCGATACCAGATCAGGTGGACAACAACTTGGAACAGGATGATCTGTCTGCTGATGAGGACGAATTTTGGAGCAACGACGACGATCCTGAACATGGTGACCTGATACCAGGAGATTTGATCAATGACTTGGAACCTGATACTGCGCCGTACCTCACAGTGGAGGCAATCCGTCGTATCGAAGTAATCCACTCCAAGATACGAAATACGGATCAAGGTGGCAAATTTGTGGCCGAATCGTTGAATAAAGAAGTTGCCCAGAGAGTCATAGAATTGGCCACCAGCGAATATGAGAAGATACGAATTGGATCAGTCGGGTTACTGATAGATCTGGTCGATTCTGCAGACGATGACCAGCTGAACAAGTTTATCGAACATGGTCTCATCCGGCAGTTGTTAGAAGCAATGAAGCGAGGACCAGAAGAACTCACAAAGCGAATTTCCGAGTTCTTGAACAAAAAAATTTCGAGAAGTTCCTCGGCTGATAAATACGCTAAAGATGCTGACTATAAAGGTGCTATTCGTAGTATTTGAGATGCAGCGAACTGGTACACTGGTAAAGAGCAGTGGCGCGGTGATATTTGGCGATCAAGGCTCGATGAATTGGAACAGATAATCACCAAGCAACAATCTTGATCTAAAAGTAATGAAATCTTCGCATAAGGAAGAGACTGAACTTCAATCATGATAATTCAATCGATATTCGCCACTCGAGTGTCGCAAGTGATCGTACCATCATGAGTGAGGACAATAATGTTTAATCAGACAGTGAAAATGATCAGAGATCACCAAAAAAAAAAATAAAAAAATCTGTCTGTCAAAAGACCTGTTTCCGCATGGCATGATCTGTGAGTCGCGCAAAGACAATGTCATATTGTTCGTTGGTTTATTTATCTTTAGATCTTTCTCCTTACAAGAGGTTATTCCTGGTTCTCTTAATGGTTGTTCGTTGGTGATTCTCGGCCGTACGATACCTCTACAACTTGATATGTCCACCACTCCCAGTTTTCTGTTCTCTAAGGATTGGATGCATTGATCTCTCTTGATTGGTCAGTAAGATTGGTTTCACGGATACACTGAAGAAAAAAATACACGAGAGAGTGATCCAATCAGTCATTGCCGAGTAAAAGAGAGAATTCAAGTTCATGAAATTCGAGCATTGAAAGATCTCGTCACAAACGCGAACGAGGGACAATTGAGCATGATCGTCAAAAATGCTGTCATCGAGCAGTTTGTCAGCGCCCTCAGGCTTGCAAAGTGTGGATTCACTCGTGACATCATTGAATGCTGGAACGAAATATCATGAACAAGAATCGCTTCATGTGAACCGCTCGTGAAGCAAATGATTGAAAGCAACAAGCTGGATCATGTAATACAGTGCAATAGATACGTACGGACTCGCACGGTGGGTGGAGGAGATAATGTTTAATCAGACAGAGAAAACGATCAGAGACTTTAGTGGTCTGAAGAAAAAAAAATGTCTATCAAAAGACTTGCTTCCGCATGTTATGATATGTGAATCGCCCAACGAAAATGCCACCTTGTCCCTCTCTCTCTCTCTCTCTCTCTCTCTCGTGCTTGCGACAGATGAGCGATCATTGCGAAGAATGAACGCGGTACCGTTGGATGTTTGTGGCTCATCTGGGCCCTCTGTCAAACTGATCGGCCTTTTCATTGTTTTTTATTATTGCTACTTGCGAATTATAAAGACATTTGATCATGCAAAACAAGTTTCTTGCGCGCTTAAGGCGCGTCTAGAAACTCGGCTGGTCACGCAGGCCGGTTAGAGGGCGCGTTACTTCAATACCCTTGTCAAGTTGTGAGGACAGAATAGTCATAAAATTGCTTATTCCAAATCTTACATTACCGAGGTGACCGCAATAAGAGGCAGTGAATTTGTTGATTCGGCTCGGCTCCATAATCTCGATGGACGCTCATTCATATTCGAAACACAAGAAGCAGAAACAAAAGAGACGATAGCTATGATGAAGCCTAATCAACTAACAGCAATAGCAATTGTATCGTGTCAGAACAGACTAATATCAGTCTGAAAGTATGAAGCTTAAGCTGTATCGAGGCTTCAAGCACATGATTCAAAGGGTCGATTGTATTAAGGCAGCGGTTGTTATTGTGCAGCGCGATTGTGATGAAAGCACGTTTTGTCTTCGTGAAAGTACTCTACTACTCGCACCTGCTGCAAAACAACAGACATCAAAGCCAGTAACAATTTTGTTTTCGACATCTCATCCAGCCTGAACACCAGTTTGAGCATTGCGACTCACCGACAAACAACAACCAAACGTAGCACTTTAAGTGCAGCCAAATTGTGTCACAGGGCTGATAGTTGTGAATTTTGTTTGTTCGAAAGCATCAAGTGATCGAACTTAGAGCTAAACATAGCATCAAACCACCATACGAGTGCCTCACATGATCAGGCATGAAACTAGAAAGTCTGAGTAGAGATGAGCGCTGTCGGCTATGGCTGCAGCCAAAAGTCGCGGAGCAGTGCGACAGCCGTCAGCCTGATCCACGGCTGAGCTGACGATCGATGCGCTTTCTTGCATCCAGCGGCCGTCAGCCTGAGCTGCTCTTTCAGCCGAGAGCTTTGAGCTCTTCGCTATCTTCTTTGCTAGATCTTCTCAGGAGGGAACCATCTCAGCTTGTCCGCCTTGATTCTTTCATAATCTACACATCTTATGTGAATTGAGGCGCTGAGCACGATAGTTGAATTCATTTTTCCTTCTGATTTGTGATTCTTGAGATATTTGATGTTTTGTTGTAATTTTTTGATCAAATTCGTGCGCGTTCTGGTCATGAAATTGTGCTGAGCTTTGCGCATGAATTTTTGGTTCCGGTCGTCAAACAGCTGATGCACAGCAGTGCAGTGGCGTGGTCAGTTCGTCAAATTGACTACGTTTACTGTCTTCATCAGCATCGGAGTTGATCATAATAATTAAAACTGTAAAAACAGCATCACTAACATCACCAACAGCTATTAGTTAACGATTACGACCGATAAAATCAGCAGTCACACTAACAACAGTGCCCACACCTTAACAACCACGACTACAATATCAAAATGTCTGAATTTAGCACAGAGATAGATCTGGACGTTCCTGAAAACGCTGAACAATTCGTTTCAAACGATCTCATCAGTTCCGGCTACATCTTGAAGTTGCTCGGAGATAGATTGAGTGATGAGCAAAATGTCCCTGTAAGCACTCCTTTTCCTATCAATGAGCACCTTGAAAGACAGCTAGCTACCGACCTTTATGACCATTTGATGTCTCTACTCGATGATCATTGACCTCGCAGGGAAGACACATTAGACTTCGGTCAGCTTGATAATGTCGGTAGTGATTCTGAGAAATCTGATGAATCGACTACTAGATGCTCGCCTCTAGATCCGGATTGGGGTTCCCGCTGAGGTTGAATTGAATGAGATCGAGTACGTCATGCGCAGCGCCTTACGGCCAGAACAATATGCCGAAGTCTACGCGTATGTACGTCAGTATCCTAATCGTAGCGTAGCATCAATAAAAAGTAGATTCGTTTATTTAAAGAATTACAGCGATCGAGCCTTAAGGCGATTGCGACAGAATGCATTCACATGGCGCTCACCTGAATCGCGAATACACAAGCTTCGTGATTTGTATCAGTGTCTTTGGGAGTGCTTCGAAGATGCCAGAAGTCGCTTTCAGACAGTCACTGACAATGATCTTCGCACTTGGTCAATCGCAATCGCTAGTGACTTGGGCTTGGTAGGATTCAGGGCGAGTCCTAGTTTCATCGACCGCTGGAAGATTCGTCACAGAGTTGCTAGCCGAAGAGTGACGAAATTCATATCGTTCCGCAACATAAAGACAATTGATCTGCGAGAAAAGGACGCGACTGATTTTCGAGAGAGAATACGTTCGATTGCCGAGGAGCACAACATCCAGCCTGATTATATTTTTAATGCGGATCAAACTGGCATTCCCTACGAGATTATTTCTAATCGTACGCTATCCCACGTCAGCGAGAGATCGACATTTGGTTTGGCCGAATCACTTAACTCAGCAAAGCATTCTTACACTGCCATGGTTCTTATTAGTGCTGAGTGACGTTTGATGGGCAAAACTGTCCTATGTTTACAAGAAGTAAACGGTCGATTCGGCCCGTCATGGAGACAATTCTCAGACCGCCGAACATCCAGCTCACATGCACTCGCTCTGGTTTGTTTACGGAATCAACCTATCAATGGTGGCTCGAGAATCAGCTTTCGCCAAACTTGAGACCAGATCGCAAGTGCTTGTTCCTGGCTGATTCGTGGGCACCTCACCGCAAGCATGAAAATTATGATTCGCTGTTGACCGAAGATGATAATTTCATTCTTGAAATCATTTCTGCTCAAACGACTGCGATTGCTCAACCGCTGGATGTATATTTCAATCGACAGTTCAAAAATCTTGTAAGGCTTGTCATCCACATCTTAAGAACACGATATGAGCATGAATTTAGCGTGTATCAGAGGAACAATGTGATTCGAATCATGTCGTTTGTTCATTTCACACTGTCAGCTCCAGTGTTCTATGATATGATTCGCTATTGCTTCATCAAAGCAGGCATCATCGCAGACGAACCAGCTCCTTTTCATTCTGTTCTTGAAGTTTGTCGCATTGTGTCAATCGATCCATGTGCCAATGAAGACTGTGAAGAACAGATCGCTCTGCGCTGTGCATGGTGTGAGAGAAAACTGTATCAGATGTCTATTGGGGCTAGGTCGCGAATTACACATGAATCATTGCGGACCGGTAGAGTTTGAAACACAAGATGTCCGTATGATTTAATAAAGCATTAAATTTCTATCTAAATTATGTTTATTTCACAATTCGAGCTAATTCAAAACTTATATGACGAATAACAACTAATGGCATCAAATGAATCGAGAAGAAAAAGCAAAAATTTCGCTCACCGCAGGGTTCAAACCCATGTCTGTGTGCCGTTCATTCCAAAACCCGAACCAACTAGCAGTAGTATATAGGACACTATAGTGATCACTCAACATGCAACTTTTTTTTGGAGAAGATTTGCAGGTTGAGTGAAAAATCGGTCATTGCACTTTGTATGCTTTGCGCGTTGCCGCAGGCAAATGTATTTTTAGTGCGCATAGTTAAATGTGTTTTTAGTTCGCATTGGCAGATGTTCGTTAGTTCAGATGTGTTATTGTTTGTTCGTTTGATTGTCATTCTGTTTGCTCACATGCTCGTGTTTGTGTACGTGCTGTGTTGTAAGATGTCTCACGTGCAGCAAGCAATGCTAAGGTCAGAGTTTCATGTCATTGTTAGCTTGTGAGATATTCGAATGTTCTTTTGCAGGGTCATCGTATTCGTATTCGTTTCTTGATTTGCGTGTATCGATCCTAGGGCTATTAATCTTGGACTGGTTGCTCGATCGTCCGCGGGAACGAACGAAAGAACGAACCAACGAACGAACGGCCATTAATCTCGATCTGGTTGTTTAAAGTTTGATGTTTAGTCGATCGCG